>CAJVQA010003426.1:0-19501 GCA_910591915.1 Cetraspora pellucida | reverse complement strand
CAGTTTTATGTTTTAATATATACTTGCATTGCATATATATCGAATATATATTACATTTATTATATATATGCTATTTGTTTTAATCATTACAGATCGATTTAAACTGATCGATGATAATTGATCATCTGATATATAATGAAATGTATTATACTTCAATATATATCAAACAATGATATATATTGGTATATAATGAATTAATCAATATATATCAATATTTTTTAATTGATATATATCAATTTATTGCTATATATCGATTTATATCTTTTTAAAAAATTTTCTGATATATTGAGAGGATAATACAGTAAAAGCTCTAATAAGACAATTTTTAAAAGATGTTCTTAATCTTAAAGTAAGTGCATAATGGAGATTTTTATTAGTTATAAAGAAGCTAGAACCAAACAATAAGATAGAAGAGCACAATTAGTCATCATTATAGAGAAAAATTAAAGAATAGAGCAGAGTAAAATGTATAAGTATAAAAAGAAACAAGCAAATCAGAACACTGATCAAGTGTTTAAATAAAAAATTATCTCTATTAAAGACATTAGCAGAGTGATATCCAGATCTTTATACAAACTCATGTTTTATTCTATGCAATAAAAGAAAAAAGAAAGACCAAGAATATTTAGCAATATGTAGTAATCATAAAAGAGATTGGCAAAATATAGAAAAAACCTTAATCAACCTAGCATGGTCAGCACTAACAGAAGAATCACAAAAGAATCTAAATAAATAAAAACTTAAAGAAATCATATAAAGAAGGATTAAAGAGGAAAAGAAAAAGAGTAGATATAAAATAATTAAAAAATTAATTCATAAAAAACTACAAAAGTGATTCAAAAACTGATACAAATATTAACAGAAGTGAAAGATTTTTTGTGAATATTAGTAAGCACAGCATGAAATAGCTTTTATAAAAATATATAAAAGAAATGATGTAAAGCAGTTGTTGTTTGAGAGAAAAAACTAGGAATAGGTCTTAAAAAAAAGAAAAAATATAAAAAACACCTATTTGCAAAAACAAGTACACCAAAAGAGATAAGAACAGCAAAGTTAAACAAGCAAAACCTAGTTTAAAAAAAGAAAAAAATAAAAGAAAAAAAGAAGAATAATAATAGAATACAAGAGTTATAACTAGAGTTAGTTAAAAATTTTGTTAATAATAATATAAGACTCTTTTTTTATAGCCTTAAAGACTAGTTTGATATAGTCTTTAGATCTGAATAATTTTCCAACTGATATAGCAGACCACCTTTAGGCACTTTTAAAGTAGCCAAAAGATGTTAAACCAAAACTTAAGCATAACTATATATACAAAATATATATTAAATACTTAATAAAGGTAAACAGCAAGGCTGCCAAAGTTAAAAAATATATATATATATATATCTGTAAGATATTAAGATTAGAGGCTTAAACAAGTTATATTAATCTAAATCTATATTAATAATTTTTAATTATTATTGTTAATTATAGAATATTAATAAAATTAATACAAATTATACTTATAAACTTCAACATTTTGAATTATATTATTTAATTTATAAATAAGTTTAAATATAAACAAATTGTTAGTTCTACAATATTTATACTATTCTTTAATACAATACTTTTAAATTTTTTTAAATTATAAAATTTAAATTATAAAAGAAAAATTTAATTAAACTAATTAAATAATATATTTATATTGTTCTTTTTAACAAAAAATTTTGTATTTATTTGAATTAATTACAAACTTATTATTTAAAAAATTTGTAAGCAAAAACTTATTAAGAACTTGTTAGTTTTTTGGTTTTAGTAACCAAGTTAAATCTATTATTATATAAGTAATATGTACTTTATTACATTATATGCTAACTAAATGATTTTTGTATTATAAAAGTTTTTTTAAAGTATAAAAAATATGTTAATAATATAATTAAATCTGTATCTAAAATCAAACTTTTTAAACAAATGTAATCTAAAAAAATTTTTGTTTATTAAAAGATTTAATATTATAAATACTCTGTTGTTTAATTATATTAAACTACAGTAAAGTATCATATTATTATGAACACTTTTTAAAAATTTATATCAAGCTAAATAAGCAAGATATCAAGTTCAAAATTATATAAAAAATTGCTTAAATCTAAGGTTTTTAAATAAAAAAAATCTATAAAATTCTATGCAATAGTTGTTGAAATAGTTAATGTTATACAAATTATGTAATATTACACTTATATGAAAATAGTAATTATACAAATTTGGTTAGATTAAGTTTTTTATAAATAACTTAATTTTTTATTAAATAAACTAAATTTAATTATTAAGTAAAATTTGTTTGATATAATAAATTACATATAATTCTAAATTTTTAAAAACTTTTAAAAAATTTTAAACTAAATATTATTACTAAATATAAAAGCTAAATTATTAAATTTAAAATTAACAAATTGCTAAATACAGTAATTTTTATTATTTTTAATAATTTTATAAATATTTTTTTAAAAAATTTAAAAATTTCAAAATATGTATATTTTTTTATATTAAACAAATTTTACTTAATAATTAAGCTTAGTTTATTTTTTATTTTTATTTTTTTTAGTATTAAGATGACCTCTTTAGTTTGAGCTTTTTATTAATACTTATAGCAAGTACATGTTTTATATAGACATATCTATAATGAACTATTAGACAAGTGTATAACTGGCTACATGTATAACTTTTTTATATTATCTATTTAAGGAGTCTGCATAAGGGTTCCCCATCAGTTGCTGTATCTAACATCTTTGCTTAGATGTTCCATTTAAACTCTTTAATCTAACTCTAGTATTAATTTTATCAAATCACAGACCCAGATCTATTCACATTCAACTATAGAACTATAATCCTTAGACTATTTTTATTCTCAAGATAAACCTACCAGAGCAAGCTATATTCTCTTTTACTGCTAACTTGGTTTGATACTATGGCCAAGACCAATACTTGCAGTCAGAGTTATTCCTTAAACCGCTATTACCCTTATAAAGTTTACTCAAACTCTGATATGTATTTTTTTAACTTCTTCTTTATTATCTCCTACTAGCTGCAACTTAGAACTAACTGACTTTCTAGACTTCCAATTCAGATGGCCCAGTATAGTATACTTATGTATCCTTTTCCTTTAGCGATTCTGGTAGCCTGGTTGGTCATATGCTTCTCTACATATCTTTGTTATTTGGTTTATTTGACAGTTCCTATAAAGGTGTTTCATGGATTTCCATCAGTTCAATGGCATTATTGAAAGTTTGTGCTATCTCTTTACTTAGGATTTCCAAGTGAGTTTTCATTTTTTTGGTTTCTTACCTTTTACATCCAATGGTCTTATTGTGGGTTTGCACTGAAGCCTTATATGACATTAGTTTTTTCATATTTCTCTATATACATGTATTATATAACATTACACTTCGCATAGATGCTCTGAGCTTCCAATATCATGTGAGATTCAACTTGATATATCTAAGATTACAAATGCCCAAACCCCAACCAATTGGCAAGAGACAGTTACTGTAACACAGATATAATTTTCAAAATTCATCGTTCATGGGAATTGAACCTTAGATCTGCTATTTAAAGGTTGACAACCTATCTACTTCACTAAGTCACTACATTCTAAGCTTAGTTATTTAATAAAAAATTAAGTTGAATATATACTAAAAATTAAAATTAATATTTATATTAAATCTTTATTAAAAACTAAGTTTTAGTATAAATAAAAAAATTCTAAAATTTTTTAAAAAGTATTGTATAGAATTTTATATATATATTTTTTATTTAAAAGTTTTAAATTTGAATAATATTTTATATAATTTTTAGCTCTATATCTTGTTTATTTAGGTCAATATAAATTTTCAAAAAGTGTTCACAATAATATGATACTCTACTGTAGTTTAAAAAACTTGTTAAATGCTTTTTTTTTAAATAGATTTTAAAAATAAATAAGTAAAAAAAAATTTAGCTCTATTAATTATTTTAAGTTAATTAGTTTTAAATATAGTATTAATAAAAATAATAGTAATTAATTCTTTTTTTTTTTTTTTTTTTAAGCAGTCATGCTAGTACTTTATTAGGATTTTTGAAACTACTACTGTAATTACATAAATTTACTTAACAACTAAGTTTAGCATTATTTGGCTATTCTAATAACACCTAAGTACAATCTGTCATATTATTTTTAGCAGAAATAAGCTGCTTGTTTAACTACTTAAAGTCTGTAATAAAAGAGTCTTCCTCCTTTTATGACAAGCTTGTTAATAGAAAGTTTAAATAGATAATCTCTTAGTAGATTATAAGTATGACATTTAATATAAAACTCTAAGTTGAACTACTTAAATAGGCAACTAAAAGTTGTATATATGACTAGTTGTACTCTTATCTCTGTATAAAATAGTATAATAACTAACTTTAATAATATTAATAAAGTTTCACTACAAAGTATGACCTTTAACAAAAAAAAAAAGTTAATATTAGTTTAAATAATATTTAAATATATAGAAATTTAGTGTACTATTTGTCAGATATAGTATAAAAATCAGAGTATTTAATTAAATAATCTTTTAGCAGATTATAGATATGATAGCTAGTATAAAACCTGTGAGCAGACTACTTAAATAGGTAGCTAAAAACTATATATATAACTAGTTGTATACTTATTTTGTACAAGTTATATAATTATAATTAAATTACAATAAAGGTAATAAATACTAATAATAAATAGTTTTAGTAAAAGCAAAAAAAATAAAAAAATAACCTAAATTATTTATTTTTATAAAATTTTTCTTAATAAAAAATACTAAAATTATATATATAATTTTTTATATAAATCTTATAATTATATAATAATTGTGTAAAATGTGTTGACTTAATAAAGTAGTCAGATTGTTAACTCTCCAAATGTTAGGTTGGATATTCAAATTTTATCGACAGTTAAAATTTGAATAATTACCTATATAATATTTATATTATGACAACTATTACTAACAATTAGGTTAGGATATCTGTAATAGCAGTTGCATCAACATAACTAACTAGTCATAAAACATTTGTGTAACTTGTTATATAAAGAAATGCAAACTGACAAATCAAGCAGTACAAACATTAGATAAGTCTTTGTGATTATATAAATCTGTTACAATTAGATAACAAAAAATTTATTTAAAAAATCCAAATAGTAAAGTAATCAGATCTTTGATAATCCTATTATAAAGACTAGTCTGAGAAAATAGATATCAAGATTATAGAATCCAATTATAATAGCTGAATAGGCAAGAATCTTTGGGTTAAGAGTCTTAGAGATATTACCAATCAGGTTATTAGAACAAACTGAAGAAAAAAAATATCAAACTGATTTGATATATCAATAAACTGATCATAGTTCTACATAGACTATTTGGATTGGAAGTTTGATAAAAAGACTGAACAAAAAATAAGAATATACTAAAGTATCAGAGTTATACTATAAAGTAGATACTAAAGTTTGTGTAAACTCTATAAAGGTATAATGGTTTAATAGTTAAGTTCTAATTACAAATGTTAGTTCTGTTATAATGATACTTATGTCAACTATAAAAATAGGTACAAAAGACTCTAAGAGTTTATTTCAAAGATAAATTAATTCTAAGATTGAGATAATAATCTGAGTATGATCTAGTAAGTTAATACAAGTTATAGGTTTAGAAGGTTTAAAGTAGAACATCCAAGCAGGATATTAGATATAATAATTAATAAAAAACCTTTAAGTGAACTTCTTAAATAGGTAATATAAAAAAGTTACACATATAGCTAATTGTATTCTCTTCTGTAATAGTTCATAAAATCATATTACCAATAAGTTATTAATAAAAGTCAAAAGACCAAAAAGGTCATTTTAACATCAAAAAAAAAATAATAATAATTGTTTAAGTTATTAATAGTTTTAATTTGAGTTTTTTTATAATTGTTTTCAAAAAACTTAAGATTTGAATATTAAACAAAAAGAGAAGGTCAATACAAAAAACAAAAAACTTATTTTCTTTTCAAACTATTTTAAATACATCTGCTTTTTAATGTTTTATATTTTGGTTTATTAACAGCAACTTACTTGTATAGAACTAGAAATATTACTTTTTTATATTTTGCTATATTGTTTTTCTGTAATTTGGTTTATTGTTGCTGTTGATTAAAGAATCATCAAAGTTTTGATAATCACTATTATTGAAAATAATTTATCTTAACATTAAAAAAAAAATAATAATAATAATTTCGTATATATCTAATTTAAATTTTAAATAATTACAATACTTTAGTATTACGTATAATGCTATAGTACTATAAAATAAACCTTTTAAAAAAATTTCTAAAATTTTTTTTAACAAATTAATAAACTATGTTTATATAATTGACCAATCAGAATTGTAAAAACAATAAATTTAATTAATCAAAATTAGTAAATTTCATATATATAATTTTAAAAAAATTAAGATTTTTATCAATATACAAAGTAAATTTTATTAAAGATATGGTAACTATAAATTTACTAATATAAGTCTGTCGCTTTGCTTCGAACAATAAAGATTAATCCTGATTCTAAAAAGGTTTGAATTTTGCCGTAAAATTTTAATATACTACGTAGATCATGTGAAAAATGATCTACGAACACCCTTAGCCGTGATTTACCTCTTAATTACGTATAGGGCAAGAATCTATATACGTATTGAAAATTTTACTAAAACGAACTTAAACTTATTTTGTAATATGTACTACATAATTAATAAGTGTTCTCGTTTCAATAGTATTTTAAATGATTGGCAAGGACTCAAAAGTTGGTACGGTTATTGTGAAAATTAAAATTGCACTTACGAGTTGTTTCTTGGCAGCACTCGTATTGTGCCATAATCTAATTCCAGACAACGTCAAGACCTTCACTGGCGATTAGCCGTTTGTTTTTTGGGCAATGAAATTTAACGCAGATTATCACGGGATCGCGGATTAATGCTAATAAAATGAACACTGATCACGAAATATTCGTTTTGCCACATGATTTACACATTCGCTATAACTTTTTTTTTTTAAAGTTTTTAACTTAGGCAAAATGAAGCCTTTATATGGGTGACGCCAAGACTTCGATCATATAAAGTTTATATGATCCAAGTCTAGTTTTCCCTTGGGCGTCACTCATATTCATTTTTTGAAGGTTAAATTGGAATAGCTTAAAAATTATTAAAATTAGGATTAGGATCAAGGTATCTAGTATCATCACACATTTCTTTCCGACCTTTCTTCATTAATGACCCAAAGTAGGTTTTTTTCTTAAATCAATCATTCTAGGTGTGTTCAATAAAGCGTTAATGACCAATCAAATCGAGAATTTGATCAACACGGATCAACCCGAAGCAAAGGATGAAACCGAAATCTATCTTTGGTTAACAAAGAAGCCAAATTTGCCAATAATATATCCACTCTAACTCACCTCAAACCGACCATAACCCTACTTTGATTTTGAAAAGTGAAACTGTATAATTAACCACTAATATGTATTGTGGTTTATACGTATAAGATAGTTTTATGGAAATTATAAAGCACCCTAATAATCTCTAATTAAAAAGGTTAGTCTAATAATAACTTCACCACAATAAATAAAACGAAGCTAGTCATATGTGAACTTTTTTAAATAAAACAGATTAACTCCAATGAAGCTATTTATATAATCATTTTTTTCAAATATGTATATTCATGTATTATCAAAGAAAAAACAAAGTAGATCAAAAGCAAATTCGTCTGGAATAGCGTACAGATTAAGGAGATACGTACGTATGATACTTTTTTAATGTGTAAAACACAAATAATATATATAGGATTAAAATAGAATACAATAAGTAGTTCCTTGCTTCATGATTTTCGAGTTACATATGACCTTATAAGTATATCATCACTGTTCGAGAGCCATAAAGCTACAGACCCATTATTTCCTTCAAATTTGATTCATAGTTGGATGTTTTTCTTTAATTTCATTATATGATTACACAACAAGCTGACATAACTTTGCCCTATTCTCGAATTAACGCTTTTTAACGATAATTTAATATCACTTACTAAATATGTACGAATTCTGGGAATTCTGGTGAGGATATTCACAATGATGACATGTCAGCCAAAAACTTGTCTATATATTTCAAAAAACTATAAGCATTAAATATCATTATTGTTGTTGACAAACGACATCGTTACTTCTCACCACGGGAATAATGCTAAGGCAAAGACGATTTGCACGATTCGCATGATTCACAGGTAACGTGTAACATGATATTTCCTACAGTAACTGGCACTTATCAAAACATGCGTACATATGATATTTATGTACATAATAAAAAAGTAGCATAATTTCAAAATAGCAATAAATTATTATCGTTATACGTATAATTCTAAATTATACGACGTACGTAATTCTTATTTATATATTAATAAAACTTAGCGTTAGCGCTAATTAAATATGTTCTATAACAAATATCTTACTAATAATTTTGTATGGTAACGATAAAGATAAAAGAAAAGGTTAATGTCCATGTAAAAATAAGCACTTGTGTTACTATTTTTATTACTCCCTAACTTTAACACTAAAAAATTACATTTTATTAATGGTCACATGATTAGTACAATGATATAATGTAAAACGTTATTTGTCAAGTCATATGCACATTTAAAATTTGTTACTATATTTATACAAAAACATTTGCCATGACACCAACCAAAAATCACCTAATTTGCCTTTTATATATTATCTTGATCTCTTTCTTATTATTTCACCTTCTTACAAACGCAATTTCTGTTGAAAAAGGCTCGAGCCCTTTTAAATTTCCATTTTTTTTTATTTATTTTATTCAGAAGCCGGTATGTCTCTTTATGGTCCGAGTAACCTGGTGATCTATGTTGACTTTTTTTTTTGAGGCAGACGTTCATCTAACTTCTGCATCACATTCTTCACTTTTGATTAAAAAATAGGGAAACCTCGACCAACAACCTATTTCAATCTCTGTGGCATACTATATACCTTAAATTATTACCTTTAATAGAAGCATAGTTAATTTCAACCAAAAACTCTGTTGTAACTATGATGGTGGCGGCTTCCTCACCTAATGAAAATCTTGCTCAAAAGCACATCAGTAAAGGTATATATAATTTTGATATTTGGTTTTGTTTTTTTTTAGGTCAGTCTTGTTGGCCTTGCACATTTATTTCATATCGCTTATTTGGGTCGGATTTTAAAGGTGCTACCGATTCTAATGTGGAAAGAAAGTCTGAAAAATATTCACAGTCCGTCGAACGACGACACTCTCCTCCAACAAATGTTATTGAGCCACTAATCAATGATAGTTCATCTAAAGTATCGACTGGTCGAAGTTTCACTACATCTATCCCGCAATCTCCTACGAAACGAAGGCCAATTAGCACTGGCGCATTGGCTGATGAACAAAATGATAAACCACCTCAGCGATCTGCAACAACTGCAGGTAAATCCAAAAGGTCATTGCCGATGATTTCTTCTGACAATGATTCTCAAGAAGAAGCTTCTGGACGAAATCGTAAGAGTGGTATGATTAAACGTCGTAACACTTATAGCTCTGAAAGTCAGAGTGTGGAAATTGTGTTAGACAAGGAGACTCAAAAATGGGCCGAGAATGTCAAAAGACGACTGTCAAAAAGAAGAACTCGTGAAAAGGGCAAAGGTGACGATGAAGAAGGTCCAATGATCGGAACAAGAATAGGTGAAGGTCATGTCAATTACGTTTTAATGTACAACATGCTAACAGGAATAAGAGTTGGTGTAGGTTTCTTATTATTTAAATCTGTTGTTATTTCTTTTTTAATGTCTTAAAGTTTCATTAAGCAATAATAATAATAATAATAATAATAATAATAATTATTATTATTATTATTTATTATAATTATTATTATTATTATTATTATTATTATTATTATTATTATTATTATTATTATTATTTATTATTATTATTATTATTATTATTATTATTATTATTATTATTATTATTATTATTATTATTATTATTATTATTATTACTATTAATAATTATATGATTATTTCTTATAGGTTTCACGTTGTAATGCCAAAATTGAAAGGGAATTAACTGATGTTGATTTCAGAGCTGCTCATAAATTAGCTTTTGATATGTATGATATTGTATTTAAAAAGAGAGACCAGCTTCTAGTATAATAGATTACTGTTTGTGTTTATTAAAATGGTTTATCTTGTAGAACGGGTAACGAACTCACTCCTTCCGCAAAATATGATTTCAAATTCAAAGATTATGCTCCTTGGGTCTTTCGTCGTCTTCGTGAATTTTTTCACATTGACGCTGCTGATTATTTGGTTTCTTTAACGAGCAAATATATTTTGTCAGAGTTGAATTCCCCTGGCAAAAGTGGAAGCTTTTTTTATTATTCTAGGGATTATCGTTTCATCATTAAAACAATACATCACACTGAACACAAGTTCTTACGTAAAATTTTGAAACAATATTATGAGGTATGATAATTTTTCTCCTAATTATACTTTGTTTACTATTTTACAATTATACATTTATTATTTAAATTTATTTATGTTGGTCAACAGCATGTGAAAGCTAATCCAGATACTCTTCTATCTCGTTTTTATGGTCTTCACCGAGTAAAATTACCACGTGGTCCAAAAATTCATTTCGTGGTAATGAACAACATCTTCCCACCGCACAGAGATATACATGAAATCTATGATTTAAAGGTCTGTTTTCTCCTCAAGTTATGTTAAATGGTAATGCTATTTCTTTTCTTAATCTCTCATAATCAATAGGGTTCAACTGTCGGACGTGAGACTAAAGTAAACAGTCACAATCCACGCGCGGTGCTTAAAGATCTTAATTGGATAAATAGTGAACAGCATTTGGAATTAGGTCCTGCGAAACGAACCATTTTTGTTGAACAACTTGAAAAGGATGTCAATGTATATCTAATTCTTTAATCTTTATTAGTATCAAATATCAATTTAATTATGAAATTTTCATATTCCCATGTCGTTATGTTTGTATATACATTTAGTTGCTTCAAAAATTGAATATCATGGATTACAGTCTTCTGGTCGGATTGCATGATACCTCTCGCGGAAATAGGGAAAATATTCGTGAAGATTTTTTTGTATTTCAAGTGAATATAAATATATTTAGTTTATATAATTATGATTATTCTTGTATATTCTTGCATATTGTTTAATAATCTTTTTTAATACGTTTAATTAATATCTTAAAAATCTCTCAGCCTGATACTAAGAAAATTGAACGTACCCCTTCAAGTCATAAACGAGAAAGTAAAGCATCGAAATTGCGTAAAGCAGTGGGTGAAGCTGATCCGGTAAAATTAGGCCCTTCAACTACCAAACTAGTTTTGAATAATGAGTCAGTAAAATTTTAATTTGTTTTTTTTTAAATGAAAAATTGAACTTTTTGTAATCACTTACTCAAACTTCTCAGACGAAGAAATTGCATATTTTACGCGGATGACGGTGGATTTGCTGGTACTGATGAACAAAACCGTCCCACAAATTATATTTATTATTTAGGTGTTATTGACATTTTAACTCCATATAATGCGGTCAAAAAATTTGAACATGCATTTAAATCCGTCAATCATGATAAGGTACGATAACTTTATTTTAGCTTGCTTTAAATATGTTGAAAAAAAGAAAATTAATAATTTTTAATATTTGCTTTTATCTTTATTTCTTAGAAAATGATATCTGCTGTAGATCCTCAGTGGTATGGTAAACGTTTCTTAGACTTTATGGTTAAATCTATTAAGCATAGTGATAATGATAATGAAACTGGCAATGATCAAGCCATGGCGGAAAAATCTACATCCATTTCATAGTATTTTTTTCCAAAGATTTTTCAGAAAGGACTGTTGACATACACTCACATGAACTCCCATGAACTTTTTATTTCACACACAATTATACCATTCGTTTTTAAACTTCACTCTTTAATTTATTTTTTAAATAAGAGACAATACCTTCCTTTATATATATTTTTTTACCTTAAGATTTCTCATTCATTCCTTCCCACTTTGAACTCATTACGTTAAAAGCAGTGTACATTCATGATAGGTGGATTATTAACCGTAATTGTTTGACCACAAAGTCACCCCCTCTATTTTACCTCATTTTTCATACGAATCATCGTATAAAATACTCCTTTTTCAACAATATCAAACTGCAGCCATATTTTTTTGCTGCTTTCACAATCTTTTAGATTCCAAGTTTTAAGTCTCCCTCCTTTTTTTTTCTTTTTTTTCTTTTTTTTTTTTTTTTTTTTAATACACACACATATATATATATGATTTTTTCTTTGTAAATCTGTTTTTTGATGTGCGATGGCTGGTGATGGTCAGTTCTAATTTTAAATTTGATGGTCGGCAATAAGAACTTTAGACACTTTATTGAAAGCAATACTCATAATGTATACATGATTTCACGTAAAATTGAACCTGATTGGGTCTGATAGAACTCGTCTGGCGTTCAATTTGATATTATATCATTTATTCTCCGATCCTTGTATCATAAAATATAATAGATGTATTTTCATTAAATGATCTTGAGAGTAAAATTACGTGGGATTAACTAATTTACATTTTTCTGTGTGACTCATCTTTTTCAAATGATTATCTTATTACTGTATTAGTGATTATTAAAAGCAAATCAATAAAATTTGACGGATAAAATCCAATATTTTATTTTTTTCTCTTTCCTTTATTTTTGAAAAATTGAATTATGCAGAAAGCAACAACAACGACGTTCATCTTTTGCCCAACTTGGTAAGAAAGTACCGCAATGTTATTATGATTTTCATAAATAACATAGTTTGGCTTTCATTGTTATAGTCGCAATATGTTACGGCCATCAGTTGATGCTGAAGACAAACAACTTTACTATCGATGCTGTGCTTGTAGTTATAAACATTTTGCTGAAAAAGATGAATGTTTAGTCCGTTTCAGAGAAGTCAAACCTCCATCAAAGTAAATTTTAACGTATTAAATTTTTTTTTTTTTTATTCATTTGAGTAATTTATGTTATGGGAAAATAATAAATTGGATGTGACGCGTGACAATTTAGTTACCTTAAAGAAACTTTAGAAATGATCAAATCCGATCCAACTTTGACACGCTGTATTGTAGATTGCATGACGTGTCAAACCAGGGCGGTGGCTGTGGAAGTACACAAGAGAATCTCGACAAAGATGAATTTGTAATTTATATCATTTCTCTAATAACGATATTGATTTTGATTTTTATCTTTGGTATTCTAATTTCGCTAAATTTAGGATATACGTGTGCGAAGAATGTAAAACGATTCAGCGTCCATCACGTTTAATTAAGGCTATGATTTCCAATAAAGATGTATTTGAAAGTATGGAAAATATAGATGAGAATATTGACCTTGAACAAGAAACCGATCTTGTTTCTCAGGATCAAGAAGAAAATACCGCGGGTTGGGATGAGTTCGTGTATACAGAATCACAAAATTTTTGATTGCATAAAGTAATGAGTGATAGATCAAAAATTTTTATAATAATAGTAATTATGCATTTGTTCGCCGAAATGAGCAACAATATTTACCTAGAGCTCTTTCCAAATTAGACAAAGCGTTGTAGACATTCGATCATGGATTCTTATATGTAGCATCCTGATGATGATGTATTATTTCGAAAATAGTCGATATCCGATAGCGAAAACTTGATATTTCAACCAACCATCTTACGTATCACTTTATGTGCATAATCAGCACAATACAAAAAAAAAAAATTTCTTTAACTCAAACATACACGAACAACGAAACGGTTATAGTTATACAAGCATGTACCGTATTTAATGCTCACGGTGTACTCTTACAAGTTACTGTACGTAAATCTTTATTATTTTCCAAATCCACAATTAAGTTTGTTCGTTATGACCTAGAATGCTTTTTGATACATATACTTTCTTGAACCATTTTCTTTCCTACCTAATAACAATTAAATCGGTTTTTACTGACTTACGGTGTAAAATCTTTGTAGACTGTGTCCAGTGTTAGGCTCGTCTACTGTCTTTCTTAGTTTTATGTTAAACCTTGTAATTTTTGGGTCTCCATTTATACTTGTCGCGCTTTTATTCCCTTTTTTTTTTTTTTGTTTTTTTACACTTGTATGGTTTTCTCCGTTCATATTTTACTTGAAAACAATTGTAAAATATCACGAAACAAAACCGGTGTTTAACTTTTGTTTTTTTCTTGTTTCAAAAACCTTTTTCCTTTTATTTTATTTTATTTTATTTTTTTTTGCAACGTTCTGTTATACAATTTTATTTGAATCATAGGGTCGTCTTGGTTGTTATTACGATAGGTAAACTCGCGTTTGATTATGACACTTGTATGACTTTTTTGACTTTTATTTGTTCCGTAGTTGATTTTTTTTTATATCACCACGAAAAATCCTTCGGCTTTTAAGATAAAGGGAAAGAAAATTTCATTTATTAAAAAATTCATCTGTATATAATGACAATTAAGGGCAGACAGCTATTTGTTGGCAACGTGAGTGTTTGTTGAATATTATATTAAATGATCAAATGTGTGAATACTACTTACATTACAAATATGTTTAATATTTCATGGAACGAATTACGAAATGCCATTGATTGATTGTTTATGTGCATCACAAAGCTCCCATTTGTAGGTTAGTAAATATTCATTACGCGGACTAATGAATTTCACTAAATCAATCATTTTACTTGTTAATAACTATAATATAAAGTATTAATAATAATAATATTTTATTACTATCATTATAATTCACGAACTTAAAGTGGGTTGGCAAGATTTAAAGGCAAATATCTATTCAAAAAAAAGTTTTTTTTTCTTTGACGCGGAATTATAATGTCACACATGATTAATTGTTCGGATATTTTATAGGATTTATTTAGATCGGCTGGGAATGTGCAACGTGCAAACATAATGCAAGGCCGTGACGGTCGGTCAAAAGGACATGGTATTGTGCTTTATGCGACCGTAGCTGATGCGAAAAATGCAATTTGTATGATATTTCTCTTATGAAATGATATTAAAGTGTGAAAATTATAATAAATGATAAATGCGATCAAAATAGTTGAAATTAGTTATATTATATTAATTTATAATTTATTTTATTAATTTTGATTTTTAAAATATTATTAGCAACATTTGACGGTTATGAATGGCATGGAAGAAGATTAGAAGTTAGAGAGGTATTTAATATAATTGTTCTTTTCTTTTTTCTTTTTTTTTTTTTTACTATGTTGTAATCATTTTATTCTGTTATTCTTTTTTTGCTTAGGATCGTAGTGCAATGGATTTTCCTCCCCCTCCTCCACGTGCTGAGGGAGTAAATGCGATAAATCAACCGGAGGCATTATATCCATTTTCTTTACACATGAATGAAATGTATAATAATTCAAAGTTTATGTTAATTTTTATTAAATTGATTTAATAAAGCTAGAAAATGAGAAAGTCAGTGTGTCAAATGGCCGATCTGCATCTGTAACTTCAAATGAAATCAGTGGAACTACGCCATCAACACAAACATCGTCTTCTCCAGTAGATTATCCTAATGAGAATATTACTTTGAATGGAATATCTAATAATATTAATAACGGTACCACATATTCTGATGAATCTACAATCAACAATACATCATCTATTGGAGCAAATGGATTGAATAATTCAAATACGAATTTACAAAGACAACTTTTTGTTGGAAACGTATGTATTAAGTAGTTATCCTTTTTAGCTGAGATTGTAATTAAATAAATTTGATAATTTGTTAAACTATTTATTAGTTACCGTTTCGTGTACGATGGCAAGATTTGAAGGATTTATTTCGAAAGGCTGGGACGGTGTTGCGTGCAGATGTGGCAATGGGTTGCGACAATCGATCTAAAGGTCATGGAACTGTATTATTTGGAAGCTTGGAAGATGCGAAAAATGCAATTGGTAATTGAATTAAATCTGTTGTACCGAATGTCATTTATGATGTACTAATCCTTGTTTAATTTTGGAAACCTTTGTTAATTTTATTTATTAATGTAATGTAGCAATATTTAATCATTATAATTGGCAAGGTCGTAACCTTGAAGTACGTGAAGACCGAGGCTTCGTAGATTCAAACAGCGTTAATAATCAGAACAACAATAACTCAAACCCTCAAAAAGTTTCTCAGGAAACTCGTCAGATTGTTGATCCGGTTCAAAATCATAGTCACGCACAAGCTCCATACATACCAAATGCACCAATGGTCTGTCCGACAGGAATTTTCTTTGTAAGTACATAAAACTTGATTTTAAATGTATGATTATTTTTATTCAACATAAGGATATTTTACAGCCCACCAGGGGAATTCATATACCACAATCAAACTTTGCTGGGAGATTACTCTTTGTCGGAAATGTAAGTTCAAATTTTATAATGTTAATTTCACCCATGTAAATATGTAGCTATATAGTTATAGCTTTAAATATTTGGTTTTACAGTTACCTTTTAACTGTCAATGGCAAGATTTAAAAGATCTCTTTCGTAATGCTGGTAATATTATTCGAGCTGATGTTTCAACAAATTATGATGGGCGAAGTCGAGGTTTTGGAACTGTGTTGTTTGCAACACCAGAAGATGCTAGAAATGCAGTTGGTAAATATTTACATTTTTTATTTTTATTGTGTATTTTTTTTTTAATACATAAACTGATCCACCTTAATAGGAATGTACAATGGTTACGAATTTCAAGGAAGAACGTTACGCGTTCAATTTGATAAATTTTCATTACCTACCTTACCACCTCATCATCATAATCCACATCCACATCCAGTGCATTTACCACCTGTGCATCCACACCATCGACCACCTCCACCTTTGATACAAAGCATTGCTCATCATAATTATCATATTGGTCCACCACCAATTCCACATCCACCTTTTATTCCTCCAACGCACATAGGACCTTTTTCTCCGCCGTTAGCAACACCGCCTCTAACAAGTCCACCCCCTTTTCCCGCCACGTATAATTCATTGGCACATATTAACAGTCAACCAAATACAAATTCAAATAGTTCTGCACCTTTTCACCCAATTCCTATTCATCATGGCGTGGGAGCAACTTCTCAGCAATCATCTAGTCAACCTCAAAACATTCCTCAAGATCAAGCGACTGCGACGACTGCTTCTCAATTTAATGGTTTCGGTCCGATTGGAAAAACTAATCATTCACCACAACCAAATACATCATCGTCAATCTCAAATTTAGGAGCTATAGGTTTCCCTGGGACTTCAAGTACGGCAAATGGAATAGTTGTCACAAATGGGACAGATAATAATTATGGGGCCGGGAATGATAATGTTATTCACAATATAACGTCTTCTTTTGCTAATTTGCATCTTAATCCGACTCCTCAACAATTGTTTTTCCATCCACCTCCTCATCCACATCATCATCGTCCACCAATTCCAACTTCATATCATTTACATCATCCTCATCAAGTTGCTGTTGCTCATCACCATCATCAGCAACATAATCACAATCATCATCATCATCATCATCATCCCGGTGCTATTGGCAGTGGACTTATAGGAATGAGTGGTCATATGAATGGAACGTCCTTGTTAGCTAATTCAACCCTGGCCACTACCAATGGATTGACATCAAGCGTAACAGTTGAAACGGATAATAGTAGTAAAAATGTTATGGGATCGACCTCCATCACCGATGGAAACGCTAATTCTACTAACAATAATAATGCATCAAGCTCAGTTACTCCCACGTCAATCGTGGGACCGTCACCGGGTGTCTTTTTCATGGGGGGTATTATAGCAGGAGGGTACTGTAGTCAGTGACGTACGGTATTATTGTTATTATGATTTAAATAATAAATTCGAACATTTATTTGATTATATATCAAAATTTCAAAAATTTTCAAGTTTTTTTTTATCTTTTTTGAATTGTGAAATTACAGTTAACTCTCTCTACGTCGAACCTTTATATGTTAAGTCATTCTATACCGCCCTTAAGTTCGACATATGAAACGTAATAAATTACTATGCGCGGAAAAATGAAGTTTTTTTAATATAATTGCTGGTAAGTACGTTTAATATCGTAATCCAACATGCGAGAACCGCCCTTTCACTCATTCTAATCGTTTCGTACTCTTCAGTATAGTTGGTAAATATAGATACTATTCATATGTCTGCTTAAATTCGGCGGTTCACGTTTACATTTTCCGTTATTTTCCGTTCCAAACCATTTTATTCACTCCAGTTCGCCTTAGAGAGAGCTGACTATACCAAAGTTGAAACAGGGTATAGTAAACTGGGTCATCCATATCACCTGCCAAAACGGTTGGATATGCAGTGAACTCTATAAGTGCACTCGTCAGTGCACGCATAAAAACGTACACTTAAAAGGAGTTTAATTACAACGCACCATAAATGTTCTAATTGCATTATATTATTTTATAGTTTATAACCAACGATTTGTAGATTTAAAAAATCTTTATAATTTAGAAACAAAAAAAAACCTTTAATAAAAATTCTTGTTTTTTAAAAAAAAAAATTTTAATCAATATATAATGTTAGATATTTAATTTAAAAATATAAAACAATAATTTTTAATTTATTATTTAACAAAAAACAAAAACTTTAAGTATTTTGGTAATTATTTAATCAAATTTGATATTTTTTTTATTTTGATTTTATAAGTTTAGAGAATTAAAAAAAAAAAATTATTAAATTTGATTAATTAGTTGTTAAAATATCTTTGCTCAAAGTTTTAAAAAACTTAAAACATTTATTAAAATAATTATAATATTTTAAAATATTTTAATAATTATTTGATTTAATTTAATGTTTTTTTTTTATTTTTTAGAGTTTTTTGATTTTTATTAACACTTTTGGTAATGTGTTTTATGTGAAACTACTACAGAAAGAGTATACAATTAGTTATATATATAATATTTTATATTATTTATTTAAAGAGTTTATCTAAAGATTTTTTACTAATTGTTATACTTAACATTTCTGCTTGTATGAATTTGCAACTTATGTTAACTTTATTAAGTTATGTTTAAATCTTCATTTCAATCTTAAAATTATTTTATTTTTAAGATAAATCTTTTAGAATCTTTTGTATATTCATTTTATAATTGACTCAGTATTATTATAGTTAAACTAATATTTGTGATTAGAGTTAGTTATTAAACTGTTATGTTTTTACAAAGTTCATTCAAACCTTAATACTATTTTACAGTATATTTGAATTACTTTAATATATTTTGTTTTTGTATTCAGATTTTAAATTCAAATAGTATCCCTTAGATTGTAACACAGGCAAATTTGTCTGTGTTAATTTTTTTAAAATTAATTTTTATAATAAAATTTTAATAATTAATTTTAGCAATATACTTTCTAAGCAAA
>CAJVQA010003425.1:0-19502 GCA_910591915.1 Cetraspora pellucida | reverse complement strand
CTTAAAATCCCAAATCACTCTGTATTTTGTTAAGTCTTGTGTAGACTTTGGATAGAACCTGTCAAGTTATAGTCATCATACTATAGTTGAGCAACTTCTGTTATTACTGTGGTTAAAGGAAAAACTACAAGTTAATAGCACCATCAATAAATACATCAACAAAAGATATAATGACTTTAATAACAACACTATTCACATAATAAATAGCATATTAAAAAGACATATAGACCCAATCCTTCTTCACAATGTATGCAAAGCAAACAAAATTATTACAGAACCAGAATTAATATGAAAAGAAGTAAAAACACATTATGAGAACTAGACAAATTCTAACTCTCTAAACTGAAACTACTGGAAGAAGTAAAAAGAAGAATACAAACCCATAAACAATATTAAAGACTGCTGGTACAAGAATATTACTGATCCAATTACTCTGAAAGAGCTAGATGAAACAATCAAAAAGTTACCAACTTGTAAAGCAACTGAACTACACAGCATCTTAAATGAGATGCTAAAACATCTGTGTAACAATGGCTTAACATAACTTTGTACAATATTAAATGCATACCTAATACTAAACATGATTCCAAAAACATAGAAGCATAGCAACATCTATTCTATTTCCAAAAAACCTAAATTTATAGAACAACTAAATAATACACAACCTATAACTCTTATAAAACATACCCAAAAAATTTTAACAAAAATAATTATCAATAGACTTAACAATATCTTTACTAGATACCCTATACTCAATAACAGCAACCATGTAGCTTTGCTGAACACTTCCACAGCAATACCAATATCTATTCTAACACATATTATAAAAAGCACAAATGCCTCTAAACAAGAACTATAGCTATTATTACAGAATATATTAAAAGTCTATGACTTTGTCTACATCCTACTATTACAAAAAGCCTTATAGTAAATAAAAGTACCAAAGAACATAACTAATAAAATAAGTGACATTTTTACAGACTGTGTAAATTTAGTAATCACAAACCATAACAACATATCAAAATATCTAGTCCATGATGGGATAGACCAAAAAGAGATAAACACTTCTCTACTATAGTGAATATACTATGACTTTTTTTTTTTTTTTTTTTTTTTTTGCCAATATAAGCAGTCACACTAGTACTTTATTAAGATCATGAAATTACTATTACAATTACATTGATATTCCTAACAACTAAGTCTAGCATCACCCGGCCACCTTAAAGGTACCTAAGTGTAACCTGCTGCATTACTTCAAACAGAAGTAAGTTGCTCGTCTAACTACTTAAAGTCCCTAATGAAAGAGTATTCCTTCTTTCACAACAAGCCTCAAAAATGTCTTCTTAGCTTCATCTTCGATCCGTTTTTCCTTCTCTTTTAATTATCAAGCAAGAGGATTTCATAATCCTTGCCTAAAGAATAACAAAAATAAAGAAGAAAACTAAAAGGGGAATACTAAAGAAAAGAGGGGAACTAACTACAAAACCTAAACGTAAACCAAAAACAAAAGAAAAGAAAAAGATAAAAAAAGAAACAAAAATGAAAAAAATAAAAAGAAAACATGAAGGCACTATTTTTGTCTGTGCTAGGCTTTAAAAATTCTATATAATACTAAATAAAGAATATCCCACATTTACTTTATCTCCATATTATAATA
Organism: Cetraspora pellucida; assembly: GCA_910591915.1. Taxonomy (NCBI): domain Eukaryota; kingdom Fungi; phylum Glomeromycota; class Glomeromycetes; order Diversisporales; family Gigasporaceae; genus Cetraspora; species Cetraspora pellucida. Next base: position 17,845 of record CAJVQA010003425.1, on the reverse strand, counting down.
TATTCCATTTGTCACATAAGGAGAATGGTCGAAGTTTTTGTTTTCCTCTTGAGTTTGACATGTGTCATCCATCGTAGGTCCGGTACTCTTCTTATTGTTTTCTCGTGACTAACGTTCCCAATTTGGAAAGGTAAACAGTGTCGATCCTTTGAAGAGGGTATGCCAGATTTCCCACTTTTTGGTAAAAATTTCGAGAGAAAAATCCGATAGTGAGAGTGGAAAAGAGAACCAACTTGAGAAGGAGTTGTAAGAGTTACGCTATATAGAAAATTATATTAAACCAAGTAACTATTTAGACCTAGACCTTTATAGCACTTGACAAAACTCCAGAGCTTGTCTACTATTTCTTTGCTTAATAGTACTTGTATTTACCAAGGGACTTCGCTTACAAGGGTTCGAATCTTTTTTAGCTCTTTTCAGTTACAACCAAGCATGCAGTGAATAGCCTCCCTAGTTAACCTAAAGTAGAGTTTTGTTGTGTTTAATATAATAACTATATAGTTTTCGTAGGGCAGTCTTTTTGAAAAAGTTGGTGTGAGGGATCGTCGGAAAGAGTTTTTTTTTTTTTCTGATACTATGACTTTTTGCTAACCAAAATTACCAAAAAACATAAAGAATAGAAATAAAGACAAATATACCTACTCTAAACAACAATAGTACTACCTACAAAATTAACCACCTAGTATTAGCATACATAGATGATACCATCTGAATCACTACATTAAAAGAAGAACTATCTAAAATTATAGCTACTGTAACCACTTTTTACAACCTAACTAATATTAAAGTTAATTCAACAAAATTAGTCCTAGCAACAAACATAACCAAAACAACATCTAACATAATATTTAACAACACAACAATTACCAGTATCTCAACAAAAAAAGCATTCAGATTTCTTGGATGTTGGTTCACAATAGAAAAAAAACAAACTTCTATACACCAAATTATAACAAAAGAAGCAATTGATGCAATCAAAAAACACAAATATGCAAAAATCATAAAAAAAACAAGCCATCTACATAATCAATTCAGTAATATTTACTAGAATTACCTACTGCATACAAAACTTCAAACTAGCTGACAACATTTGCAATAAAATTATGAATAGCTATATGACTATAGCAAAACATAAAGCAGGCATGGCTACATCTATCCCAAACTTCACAATATTCTACCACAAAATATACACTCTTGAAAAAGTTAATGAAATACAAGACCAACAACATATTGCCCAAATGATATACCAACTCAATCATCATAACTTCTACAAATTCACATTCAAAATTTGACTATAACAAATTTAAAATGCAGCTGCAACCAATGCATCTATATTGAGTGTCCATTCATATACTTAAGCCAAGAAGAATACTTTTTAACTATAGCCAGAATGTTACAAAGTTTATACTAAGCAAAAGTTTCAATAAAGCATGCCAACATCTGACCCAAACCTTTAGCTTTTAAAGGCATAACTATAAACCAGACTCTACAATAACTCAAATCAGTTTACAAAATTAAAACAAAACTCAATAAATTGGAAATCTATGCAATAAAACAATGCACAAACTATACATACTCACAAACACTCAGCTGAATGCACATCGCACAAACTATAATAAAATCCAGAGAGGCAGAAAACCCAAATGGTTTAAACACATAACTTAAAAAACTAATGAAATCATTAGAAACAAGAGCCATATACTGCTTATACCAAACCTCTATACATTTAAAGCCAAACAGGTTAACAAGAAAGACTGGATCTACAATACTAAAATGAAAATTATAGGAAAGATATCTTTCATAAAAAATCAGCATGCAACAATACATCACTAGATAATGACATCAAATAGTACAACTCTAAAACCATGTCCTAGATGCAATCTCAACAAAACACAACTACAAAAAACAAAATGTATCTTAATCCATTCTATAGCATATCTTGGACAAATTAAAGTAGATTCCAAATACAACATCAGATATGATACAGAAGAACTAGCAACAATACAGGTTGACAATAGATCAATTCAAAAACAAATAACTAAGCTGATTAACAAATCATTTATCAAATCATACCAACAAACCTTTACTGACATAACCAATACAATATCACCTCAAAATACTGCAGAAGACCTTTGGAACATATATCAAAACACACCAAAAACACAATCAACAGACATTAAGTTAGTGACCTATAAACCAAATTCAACAGAAATTACCTCAATTATTTGGGAAAATAACAAATTAAAATCCCAGTTCTGTTTTAATAACTATAACTGGCCAAGCACTGACAAAGCATTATGCACAGTACTAATATGCAATGCACTTAGTACTTATAAAAACACAAACATAATCATATACATAAACAAAAACTGATTGATTCAAAAAACAGAGCTTATTCTAAATATCTCATCCTGGTATAATACCCAGAATTACAAAACTTCAATATGGCCTAGTTGGCTAACACTAAAAGCAATTACTGAACAAAGATCTTAGCAAATCCAGCTTCAATATAATGAAGCACTAAACATTATGATCAGATCCAACATTACTATCTATCATCTTAGCCTAAACCATATAGCAATAAGGCGTGATATCTTCACTATTGTTAATATTAAGAGTTTTACATATTTTTGACCATAACTTTTGATGTACCAAATCAAATTGGATGAAACAACCACCATTAGATTCAGCTCACCGAGATGATTCTAATGAGCATAAGGTCATATGATTCGGATCACAGAGTCATGAGATCAGAACGATTTTGATGAAAAGCACTAATTATAATACATGTAACTCGATTCTGATTGGCTCTAATTACTGTGCTAGAAATCTAGCATTTCTATTGTTTCTATTATTTCTAGTAGATCTATCATTTTTACCAGATCTATTAGTTCTATCATATCTATCATTTCAATTATATCTACTATATCTATTATATATATTATATTTATTATATCTATTAGTTCTTATTATTATAAATAGTATTTATTAGCAATAGAGTAGTCTTTATTATAATTATTTATACATATAAAATATCTATAAAAGCACTACTTTCTGACTCTTCAAGAAATTTAAGTGTCTTCATACACTTCAAGAGAAAGTGTCTTCATATATTTCAATAGGAAGTGTCTTCATATACTTCAATAGGAAGTGTCTTCATACATTTTATAGTCAATAAACTAAATGCAATATTTAGTATCTTTATATATTATCTATTGTTGCCTCTGTCTTAAAATCCCAAATCACTCTGTATTTTGTTAAAGTCTTATGTAGACTTTTGTATAGAATCTGTCAAGTTATAGTCATTATATTATAGTTGAGCAGCTTCTGTTATTACTGTAGTTAAAGAAAAAACTACAGATTAACACTATAAATTGGCACAACACATGCATTAAGCATATACCCAAAAGATTTATCTGACATATTAACAATGCATATTATGTTGTTACATAGCATGCCCAAAATCGAATGAACACTTGGAATACAATACATAAAGAAATTTACTGGGAAACCTTTCATAATTTCATAAACTTTAATGACAAACCTATTTCCAGATATACTTATTCCTCTTATTCAAACCTGAAGGCCTTCAAAATCAAATTCTTTTTTAATGAACTACTCATCCAAACTGTACTTTACAAACACAACCCCAATAAATACAATAATCCAAACTGTCAGAGATGCAAAACCAACCCTGAAACCAATAAACACTAGACACAATGTCATACTAATAACACTAACATCAACTCTATTATCAAGAACACAATCACAAAAATTCTTAATAAACATCAACTAAATACATTACAAAATTTGGAAATCCTTATTTCACTATTAACACCATCTAACATTAACAACAACCAGAAGAATATAATTACAAAAGGCATCATCACTTTACACCAAAGCAGAATAATTAACAAGTTAATAAACAAAAAAACAAAGCATACAGTTATCAAAATAATATTGCATAAAATCAGCAATGCAATACACAACCAAATTCAGATTACACAATGCCAAGCAACACCTAGAGACCAAAATACACCAAACCAACAATCTCAAACATCACTACATCTAATAAACTAATCCAATCTAATACAACTTTAGATAACACTAATGCTCATATTCATATACCTATTAATTACAAAAGTCTACAAGTTGAAAAAAGAATTAACATTTGAACAGAGAACTTCAAAAATTACAATGCATCACCTAACTCTATAGCAACAATTCAGAACTAAGCAAGGCCTTTGGCCCCTTTTGGCAAAGTCTAGATTAGAGTAAATTAGCCCTAGCTTTAGTTTTTCATAAATAAGAATATATACTATGTTATATCATGTAATGTACCTATATATAAAATTTAATAAAGAAAACTAAGGCAAGACCTTGCTTTTAAAAAAAAAAAACTCTTTATATATAATTTTTCTTATTTTTATCCTATCTGGTTTAGTGCTTACTGATCTTATTTCTACTATTTACAATGCTTTTATTTCTTATTATATTGCTACTACTCTTTTTATCAAACTTCTTCTTTACTTAAATCAACAAATATACAAACAAATATAGATTTCATACTGTATTTTACATTCTACACAATCTCAAACTACACTCTCTACTAACTTAACTCATGATCATTCTTCTAGTCTACCTTCATCTTCTATTTCAATATTACAAATTATTACTAAAATTGATCTTTGATTATCTAATGAATTAAATACTATACTCCTCTCTCTTATATTATTTTTCAAACCCAAATCTAGATGAGCTTTGGCCACTTTTGTAGGTTTAGATTGCAGATTATATGTCTGAGTCTTTATTCTTTATATATAATTTAAAAGCAAGCTTTTCTTTATAAAAACTTCAATTAAATTTCAATAAAGTTAAAGGCATGTTTTTATTATTAATATTTAAAAAAAAAACTAATTACTTTACTACTTTTATGCATATACTATGCCTTCTTAATAATTTATATTTATTTCAAATTTTAAGAATATAATATGTTAATAAAACCTTTGTCTAACACATAGTATCTAACATATCAGTATTAGTCTATATAGATAATATATTATGGCTAACTCCTAACAAATATACTTTTCAACAAATTATTAATATTACTGAATCCTTTTACAATATAGCTAGCATCATAGTCAATCTTATTAAATCAAATCTTGCAACAAACTAGATTAAAGATCCAAACTTAATAATTAATTTTGTTAATACAATTATATATACTATTCTTTTAAAGAATACGTTTTACTATCTGAGTTGCTGGTTTATACTACTTAGCTATTACAAATATATTCATAACAAATTACAACTAAAGTTACTAATCTTAGCAATATTGTAAAAAATAAAAAGATTTTAGAAAAACAAGTATTCTATATTATTAATACTGTATTTATATTCTGCTTTTTATACAAAACATTAAACATATTTGTTAATCAATCTAATACTTAAAGCATTACTACCATATATGTGCAAGTTGAAAATATAAAGCTGAACTGACATCAATATTACTTAACTTTACTATATTTAATTACTAAATATACAATCTACATAGTCTAACAGACATTCAAATACAGATTCATATCTCTTTACTTTATATACAACTAAATAATTTACTAACAGTTCAATCTATCAATATTCTATTACAATATTTTTAACAAGTAACACTTTTATCTAACAATATTTTATATTTTTCAAATTATATACTATTTATTAAATTTTATAATACACTTATAGCCCAAACTATAAAAACTGTATATCAACTTAAAATTCATATTTATAATTTTTCTAATTTCTGGCCAATACTAACTATATACAAAGACATTTTAATTAATATACTAATTAAACATTATACTAAACCAACACAAATCAAGTCACTAACCAATAAAGCAAATGTCTATACTATTGAACTACTTACCAATTATACAAATATATAGCTTCTTTTATAGCAGTATATTATATACAAAACACAAAAGATACCAAAAGGAATAATTCTTAAATATTTTTAGAAACTTTAATATATTTTCTATGCATCTACTACATCATATATTTCTACTATTGCCTCAAACCTATTTACTACAAACTTCATAACACTAAAAAGAAGTGTATAAGTTTTAAGTAAAATCAAAAATATACCAATCATAAAAAAAATAAAAAAACTTCTAATACAAACAATACAATATATATAAAATATTATTAACTGCCATTATATGAATTACAACATAAAGTATTATTTACTAAATGTCTTCAATGCAAACATATCTGCATAGTTAATACTAATCAGCAATATATAATCACACTTACTATATCTTAGTCTATTTTAATTAAAATATCTAGTAAATATTAATAACCTAATATAGTATTATTATAAACTTAACATACAGACTACACTATACTTAAAAAAGGAAACATTATCTTAACATCTATCTTTTATCTTAGTTACTTACCAAAACTTACAACTACCTACTATTTAAATTATCTAAAACAATTTAATGTACCAAATATTTTTAATAATATTAGAAAAGTTTTTAAAGATGCTATATATTGTTAATAATCTTTAGATTACTATCAATATATAGCACTTCTGCTGAATATTATTATTAGTAATTACTAATAATATATAACAAAATTTATTAAATTTCTTAAAATTTAATTTATATTTTCTCAATAATTACTAATCAAAATTGACTCAAATTTTTACTATATATAGTATATATATTCAACTATAAAATATTAAAATTTTAGCTAATTTAGATAATAAGTTCTTGAGAAATCATTTGTAAATGATAGTTGAATTTTTTAAAAAATTAACTATTGTATACAAGTGATTTCTTAAGAATGAATTATTCAAATTAGCTAAAATTTTAATATTTTATAGTTGAATGTATATATTATATATAGTAAAAATTTAAGTCAATTTGGATTAGTAGTTATGAAGAAAATATAAGTTAAAGTTTAAGAAAATTTACCAAATTTTATAAAAATTATTACTAATCAATAATGATTATAATTGTTTATAATTATTATATATTTGACCAATTCTGTAACTCTCTTTGTAGATTACTTGTACCAAATTTTCACTAAAAACATTTAATTATTTCTATATTTTATTAAGTAAACCTTACTTGAACCTCTAAGTAAAGTTGCTCAGCTCATTTTTCTTCCCTTAGGTAGCCATGTTTCAGGCTTTTGCAATACTTGGCCACTGAGAAAAGTTTCAAAAACCAAAATTTGGTTTTTGCTTATTTGCTAAATATTTTACTAATTAATTTCACCTTGTTACTTATTAGAAAAATAACAAGAGCTTCATTTCGGTCATATTGATATATATTTTATAGCAAACAAACCAAAACTTACTGAGATATTGAAAAAAAAGCAAAACTAAAATCTGCTTTTGCAGGTTATTTTACTGGTAAATTTAGGAAAATTCACTGATTGCTCTGGAAAACTGACTTTTCTAGCATCCATTAAAATTTTCTAAACACCCAATTAGTCTTTCTGATAGTCTCATATTTCTCAGATCCTTCCTAACTTACCTACAAAGCCCTTAAATTAGAAAATTTTATCCAAAAATCAGATAATTTAATCTGATTTAAAAATTGTTTTTTAGTAATACAAACATCATATTAGGATAGTCACACAAAATGCCTAGCATCATCACTATTGAACCAGACTCCTTCAACCTAGATACTCTTCAAAACAAATATAGTAGTCGAATCTTAGCTACTTTGGACAAAAACTGTAAAAGTTTTAAGGTCCTTCTAGCTAACTTCAACCTTATACAATGTAACACCAACAATGGTTATCACTTTTTTTCCAGCTCTAGTCAACTTATCATCACAAATGCCTCTGTGGAAAATACTACACACATTTCACTTCACAGCATTTATCTTTGACACCTATCTTTAATACTATCTCTACACCTGAAATTGAGTATAATTCAATAAAAATTGATCTAGATGCCAAACTCTACAAATCTCTCTATAATGTACCAAAGTCACTCTTTTAGCCTAAACACAATATTGCTAATCCATTTCCTAACTGTTATAGCAATATCAAACAAGACACCAATAATTAAATCTCTTTAACAGTCTACTCTTACTATGCACATACATGCATTATTTGCAAAACCAAAGATATATTTTGCATTATGCTAACTAATAACAAACATTTATTAGATCCAAAAGCTCTTGTATTTAAAACTGAAGTTGGTAGCTTCCCCACCCACTCTTAATGCATTCACAGACTCAAACTAAAGCTTGCCAAATTTGCAGGCCCTATGAACTGAAAGCAACATGGCCTCTATTGCAAAATCAAATATGTACAATTATCCGCAGAAGACAAACATATTTTCTTTAAAAAATTCTTAGATAAATTTTCAAAAAAGACTAAAAATACTGACAAACAACAAGACAACAACTCTAATACCAAAGAAATTTTAAACAACAACAAACTGAATATAGACAACAGCAAACAACTCAAACAAAAAGCAAATACCCCAAAATGTGATACTTCTAAAGACTTTGACTGGTTCAAAAACTATCCTATTACTCCAAATATGCAACAACATAATAAACTTAACACTCTATTGGCATTACAACTATTCAACCTCCTGAAATCTAACCTCAAAGACTTTATCTTTGGACAAGTTATCTCTAATAAATCTGACAATAATAAAAATAACAACAGACCACTTGCCAAATTCTCTTTCAGTTATATTTTAACAAAATAGCAAGCAAAAAACCTAAGTTCTTATCAGATTTCATTATTAACTCAAGCTCTGACTTTGATAAATCAAAACTGATCCCTTTTAAAGCCATCATAATATTCTCAAAGGCTTACTTACCAAGTTTACAAAAGTTTTCTTTATCCAACTGGACTATTTACATATTTCTTTAATTACACTATTCTATCCCACCTTACTCACATACCAATAGATGTAGAGTTACTATAAACTTAGCCCACTTACATCTTTATCTAAACCATAAATATAGAACTATCAACTTTGAAGAATTCATAAAAAACTTGACATTAAACCATTATGATTTATACTTCACTTTGACATTAAATACAGCTTCAAGCAACTTGAATTTACAATTCAAAATAACAACTGATTTAATATTAAAACAACTCTCAATATTCCATCTGAAAATTTTTAAAAGACTTTAGAATCCCATCACTTAAGCCTCATCTTACAACTTATGAAATCTGGTTTAAATATTTTTTCAAAAAATACAGTACCCAATTTGAAAAAATTGACTAACAAAAAACTAGCAACTATATTAAAATGCTAATATCACAAAAATTAACAAAAGAGCACAAAAAACTTTTGCCAATATCATACTCATTACCAAACTCATTACATACTCTCAAAGAGTGCTCTGAAGCAACCTTCAAAGCATTACTTCACTATATTCACCTTTGCTTTAACAAAGACTGTGACATATTACCCAAATCAACTAAACATAATTTAGGAAACATATCAAAATTTTACTTTTTCAACTCTTTTAAAACTTACCCAGTATCAGAATCAGAACAACAAGAATAGGTATCCAACCTTGAAAACTGATAGCTTCTACTCTAAACAAAAACTTGCAGCAAGCTTTTCTATTCCAACACCTACAGAAGAACTTAGAGGTTTAGCAATAGCTACTGAAAAGTCCTTTGCAAAGCTCAACAAAGTAGAAAGTAACACAGCCTGATCTAGATATTACTTCTATCACTATTTAAGAGCCTTCATGCTAGCAGCAAGAGACAATAATAAACTTACAGGCCTATTCCAGAAAAAAGCCCTAGAAAAAATGATCAAAACAACTACTGACATTCATACTTTTGTAAGAGTTATCATATATTTTAAATTAGAAATAGAATTTAAAATATCACTAAAACAAATATGTATCAATTACAATCAATTCTACTTCCCTGCAGCTGAAAACTTTTTGATAAAACATCTTAAAATCTCAATCCTAGAACAATATGAAGACTCTTTCTTCATACAAAATTCTGAGATATCAACCTCCCAAGAAGTAGATAATGACACATCTACACCTCTAAAAGAAACAACAAAAACAACAGAAAATACTACTTTTACATTACAAGAGAAAAGTGCAAATCCTCATTTTTAATAATGTCTTCTACAAAACACATTGATGCAGCTGCCACCTCTAAAACTATGATGTCTTTCATACCTACTGGGCCATCTTTAGAGGAGAATGATGACAATAGGAAGTTAGTAAAGTCTAGTGTAAGTGAATCTGTAGAAGACACTATATATAACATCTCAATACCAACATTTCAACTCTCTTAGAGACAGATACTTGTTATAACAAATTTTTAAAATGATATCATCTATCTTTATTACCACAATCTATAACACTTAAGGATTTTATTAAACATCTATGCCAAAATCTTTTCTTTAATCTAATCAAAATATCAGTCAACCTTGATAACACAGAAACACACATTTATACTAAAATTACAGATCCTACTATTCCTAACCATATAGATATAAACCCTATTAGATATAAATCCTATGAACATTTGCCTATCCTAATCTCTTAAAACTAAACAACACAAAATCATAACAGTTATCATTTTTCAGATTCCAACACTTCAAAATACAGCACTATAATAACCAACTCCATTTATTAATTAGTACACATAATGTTCAAGGAATTAATGAAGACCTGAAACAACAAGTATGAAAAGACTACTGCCTTTCTAACAACCTCAGCATTATTAGCATAACAGAAACCAAAATTGCAGCTAGTAACCTAATTACCAAATTGTAAAAATCTAAACATTTTACATACTTGTGATCATGCACTAAAGGTTCTAAAGCAGATACAGCTATTATGATTCACAAATCTATAAAAACCTATATTTACAAAATACTTATCTTTTCAAAATATGCCATTTTAGTAGATATCTTCTTCAAACACAACTTTAAATTTAGAATTATTTTAGTCTATCTACCATGTGATAATACTCAACTAAGATTGTCAGTACATAATACTGTAATACAATAGCTTCAACAAGCCTATACATTAAACATTCAACCTACTGTCCTAGGAGATTTCAATGCCCCTGATAATATTACTTATTCCTTATCAACTAAATATAAGCTACTTCATTTTTTTTAATACAACAATATGTATAATCTGGCTATGTATACTAACAATTTAATACCTACTTGGCAAAGCAACAGATATCAGAGCAATATAGACTACATTTGGGCCAATCAACTTCTTCTTCAATATCTCAACTCATTTACTATAGATGATCCTAATACTAGTACTCAGAGTGATTACAAAATTCTGAACTCCTATTGGCTCTTTCCTTATGCATATATAGGCAAACTCAGACATCTTACCAAAACCCATAGAAGAACATTCTTATACAAAAATATGAATAAAGATAAATAGCAACAATTTGCAGACTAAGTAACATCAAATCTTAACAATAACAAAACTCCATTCAGCATACAAACCTTAGAATCACTTGAATATTCCTGGCACAAAATCCAAAACAGTATTATCTCTACTGCTATACAACATATTCTAAACAAAAAATTTATAGTTAGAAACTTTCAAAATATCTTTTTTACAAAGACATCATCTCTACATCAACATCTCAAGAAACTAGGCAATATAATCAAATAAGTCAAATACTTATTAAAAAACTCTACTCCTATACTACTCCAACACAATCATCTTATTAATCAAATAAACATATCCAACTAGCTTAATGTTCCACCTTTACCAACTGTTTACAACTCACTGCCAAACTGGCTAGCACTTGCTAAAACTGAATGGAAATCTATTTATCATGCTCACAATATAGAAAATATTAAAGAAATAAGACAACAAATTAATAACAATATTTCTAAAAGATGCTCCAAACTCCAATCAAATCCAAAACCAATGATTAATAATATACTTAACCATTACAAAAATCCAGTCAAATTTGATAATATTAGAACAAGTAATGTATAATAACTAACCTCCAAGACATCAAATAGCACATTCAACAACACTTTGAACAATGGACATCCTTTAGATATATCAACCAACAAATTTTTGAATCTAACTGGAAAAAAGAATATAACTGCAAAATACACATCAACTCTAAGTAGTACAATGATATTATTAAAGAATTTACTATTACTGAAGTGACTAAAACATTATCTCATCTCTCAAATAACAAGGCTTGTAGCCCATCTGGCATCAGTTATGAAATGTTAAAACATGTAGACATACTTTTCTTCAAGCAATTACAGCCCTTCTAAATAGATGTATTACTTCAAACCAAATTTCTAAGCAATGAAAAGAGGGTAGAATTTTTCCACTTTTTAAAAAACCCATCTTTGACTGCAACTTAATCAACACCAGACCTATTAGCTTTCTTGAACATGCCAAAAAATTATATACAAAACTCCTCACAAACCACTTAAACCAAGTACTCACCAAATATGAAATCTTATTATTCTATAATTATATAGCTCTGCCAGGCAATAGCACTGCTATACCTATATACATTTTAAATAATATAATCGAAGATGCATCTTGCAACTTTAAACAACTTTGGCTCATATCTCAAGATATGAGCAAAGCATATGACTTAGTTAATTTGAATCTGTTTAAAAAAGCACTAAATCATATCAATATGCTCTCTAAGTTAGTCAACATACTTACTAACTTAGTAACAGACTGTTAAAACAGAGTAATCACCAACCTTGGCCTAACCAACCCATATACAGTTAAAAATAGAATATACCAGTGAGAAACAATAACTCTACTATTCTGTTGCATTTACTATGACCCCCTTATTCACAGAATTGCATCCCAATATAAAGGTTACTCATTATTTACAACTTGGAAACCCATCTTTAACCACCCAGATTCCAAAGTCTTAATAAATCTATGTCAGTATTAGCTTACATGGATGATACACTCTGGATAGCAAAAACAAAACAAGAACTAGAACAAATTACTCAAACTGCCTCATCTTTTTATCTAATAGCAAATATTCAAATCAATGCTACTAAATCTGTTTTTATTTCTAATTCATCATATCTAATATTCAATTCTTCAACTCAACCTTAGAATTTATACCTGCCAGCCAACCATTTAAGTTTCTAGGTTGTTGGTTTTACTTAACAACAAACAAACTGAACAAATTAAAATTATTTGAGAAGAAACACTTCAGCTTACAAACATTGCTAGTACAAAGAAAATTACGGACAAACAAATTATTTATATAATCAATCAGTTATTATCCCCACACTTGAATATAGATATACAACATTATTATATCTCACTCTATTTGTAACAATATCCTCGCTAAATACTTAACAATAGCCAAACACAAATCTTACCTAGCACACTCTACCCCCAATAGTACTATGCTTAACCCATACTTGTATAATGTTTAAAATATATGGGACATTCAACTTCAATACCATATTACTAGTTTTCTATTACAACTTAACAATCCTAACTTACTAGAAACTTCAATATGGATCAGATTACAACAACTTCAAAACAACCTATGGTCAACTATTAACATACTTCAACATCCTAATTCCATCATCAATGGTCCAAATAAACATACACTGAAATTTAAAATTATTTAATTACTGAAATACTTAAACATATTTATAACAGCTAATTCCAATTTTTCATAGCCAAACACTATATCATATAATCTTCAATCATTAGAATCAATTCTATCTTAACATCCTCAATACATTAGCTTTAAAAAACAAATCAGAAATCTCAACATTCTATACCTTGAACAGCTTTGTATAACTGACAACACTGCTTTACTGAAATAGGAACATCTTTCACCACAACTGTCATACTTATCTAGAGACCAAAAACCATTATGGTTCACTTACCTGGAAGATACTATAATGGCTTATAATAGTTTTAGAATTCTTTTTCCACATTATTAACAACTAAGATACAATCTATTTGCATACAGCTCACAACATATCTCTAAAAAATCTAAACCTTGATTACTTAAATATACTGACAATGAAATTATTATTGGCAAAATCTGCAAATATTTTAAAAATACTAATCAAATATTCATTATATACTGGCAAACAAACATTGATATAAATCACTCTGGCTACTATCTCCTTTTACTAACTTGAAGCTTACCTTGCTAAGGCTGCCATCTGAACTCTAACAGAATTCAGAATTTATATACAATTAATGTATTAGCTATTATCTCTTCCTAATTCCTAGGAAGAGTCAATTCTAATTCACTAAACCTCAATGCCAACTATATTAACCTTATTTATTTAACAGCTATTAAACACCCACTATCAATTTTCTCAATACCAACAATCCCAATTCCTAATTCTTATGTTTTTAAAATATTTAAAACTAGTGAAGCAGCAAATATTCTGAAACAATACTCAATTCTTAATAGTTCTTAACAGCAACTTAACTTTTATACTGACAGTTTATTAATTAATATTGGAATGGATCAATGTACAATGGCATTGGCTAGGTTCAAATTAATAACAATAACCAAATTATTCACAAATTTTCTGCCAAAATTAACTTCTGGCCATCATCTTACAAAGCAGAACTAATGGCTATTCTCTCAGCTATTTCTACTATACCCCGAAATGCAATAGTCAATATTTTTACAGATTTCCAATCTATTATTACTAAATATAACTAACATTTATACCACACTTTCCAATTCTAATAAACTTTTCAAATTTAATACATGGCCTTTGTGGCATACCTTACCGAATATTATTAAATCTTACAATCTCCAAATTAACTTCTATAAAGTACAAGCTCATATTGATAATAATATGAACAACCTTGTCAACTCTCTTACCAAGCAACATAATCTCTCTTCAGATTTACACTTTAATTATACAAATATCTACAACCTATACCACATGCTATTCTGGAACCAATATTTTATAGAATACTCTACAAGAACATTTATCAAAAACATTTGTAAAGCCTACATTCTGACAATGTAGTCATCTCAAAAATGAAACCAAGAATAGAACCAACTTATTTCAAAAATAGATTGGAGATCCATCTAGTTATATTTCAATCATAACCAAAAACTAACATATAATATAACCAACTTCAAACTTAATCATCTCAAATTTTTTAAAATCAAAACCTTACTAAATAAACTACATACATACTTCCTATTTCATAAAATATATCCACATACTTTTTATAATACAAACTGCTTTTACTGTAACTTATCCGACTCCTCAACATATTGGCAGACATGTTCTAACCCAACACTACTCACCAGTATTATTCAAAATACTATCTTCAAACATATTAACCAAAGCAACCTGGACCTCTCTAAACTACAGCAAGAAGAACTTATTCAAAAAATTCAAAACCATGAAACCTTTCATCAGATATTATTCAATAAAAACTCATTTTATCTTAATATTATTTTTAAAGGACTCATACCCAAATCTCTAATTCAAACAATTCAAACCCTTAACATCTTTTACAAATTAGCATCACAAACAGTTATTAAAATACTACTTGAAATTAATGAGCTATGCTATAAACTACTCTAGAAACCATACCATGTAAACTTTTCAAATTGGAAAAAACAACAAGGTTTTAAACCTCCTTTTTATAAATACTTAACTCAAACTAATCATAATAGACAAACTATATACAATCATCAGATATATACATACTCACATATATGTGAACTACAGACCAAGTACACTTAAACTTCAATACATGCCTACCACTTGGCCATGCTATTAGAAAAATCAATATATGGACTATTTTCTGGATCAAATACAATATTTCATTTAATTTTATTTTAACTATTCAAATTTAGATGAGTCTTGACTACTCTAGTAGGTTTAGGTCACAGATAAATATGTCTGAGCTTCACTTTTAAATGTAGTTTTCTTCTTATTTGTACTTAAGTTAGTTATATATAGTTAGCAGTTTAATAGTTAGCTCTAACTATAAGTGTTGGCCTTGGGCATAGCATTTATATATAAAATTATTTTTGTATCTAGTAACTTCATAAAGTTACTAACCTTAAAAACTACCAATAAAGATATAAGCAAGGCCTCACCTTAATACAAAAAAAAAAAAATTATTATATATCAATAAGCATTATATTTTGTTAGTAATATATATTGATATATAGCAAATAATCAATATATATCAATTATTTTTAATTAATATATATTGATTTAATGCTATATATTGATACAAATTTGCTTAAAAATTTTCTAATAAAGTACTGCTTATATATTACTATCTTATTTTATTACTATATCTTTATGCAACTATGATTCAAAAAATATACTACAGTTACAGTCCTAATTTGTCTAGATTCTTATACCAACCAATATAATATTCTTATCACAAATTACACATTAGTTTTCTATAATATATATATACTTAATTAAAATTATAACAATCTAATAATAACTTTACAGAATTGCCAAATAATAATTCATATAATTTATAAGCTAACCAACTATATCAACTTCCTTTTTGCACCAACATCAAATTCTACTTTTATTTTTCGAAAATATAATTATTAGCTACTCAAATTACTATTTCAAACTATAATTGTTCATAAAGGTACTAAACTTAAAAACATCTATATTGAAAATTCTAATAAAACCCTCTATATAACAGAACAACCTATCTGTATATCAAAATACAATAATACAAACTGCACATCCAACCTTATACACTTGATAACAACAACTTTACCTTATTTAGAACAATATATTAATTAAAAACAAAACTTACTGTTTTATCTAACACTTGCAAAATGCAATAAATTCTAAAAATAGCATGTGCTTAAAAGAACTAAATACTAACATAACATCTAAGAAGATACTAACTGAAACTCACTATACAAATTTTTTTATTATAAAAAAAAAGCCTAATACTTGCACTACCTATTTCAAATACTCATAACTGAAAAGTTTCAAAATCAAATTTCAACTAAATGAGCTACCAACACTATTAAACCTATACTACAGAAAACCTAGAAAATATACCAATCCTATCTGCAATCATTGCACTATACATATTGAAAACAACTCTTACTAACTGGAATGCACAACAAATCCTATATCTTTAAATAAACTAATCCAACAAACTACTTCCAAAACCTTTATCAAAAAAAAATTAAACTATAGAACATATCTATCTTATTACAATAATTCTTTCAAACAACAAACAACACACATAACATTCTTAGGCTATAAGGCCTAATTCCAAATAACCTACCTACAATCAGCAATATTAACTCAAACATACTTGTCACTTTATTTCATAAAATATTAAATAACATTTACAAACAAATATAAACAGAAAGATGCAAAGCAGTGCATCAAAACAGCCTACTAACAAATATACTAACAATTACAACTCTGAAACACCCAGTTACAGACCAAACAGCTACAACAAAATATGAAAAATAGGCAACTATTTTTTTTACTACTAACATATCTACATCCTACATTGCAACACTAGTAGAGTTTTGAGGTGAGGATAAATTAGATCTAGCTATAGGTCCATGTAACAATTTATGTAACACATTTTTACTAATGTAGTACCAAATTATTCAATAAGTAGCTGCGCAACATTGTCGTGCGAAACCAGGAATGGGGGAAATCTATGCAGACTCCATCTCAGTTACAGGAAATCAAATTCTTCATTATAATCCATTCCTGGTATAAGAAAATGACTCTTTATGAAAGAAGTTAATAGTATTTGCAATCTGAATATTCAGTGACTGAGCCTAAAAACCTATTAATGAAGTCAATGTCTGACTGCTACATAGTTGGTTA
>CAJVQA010003424.1:0-19506 GCA_910591915.1 Cetraspora pellucida | reverse complement strand
ATTATAAAGAATATATCTTATTCTATATTATATAAAAATTTAATAAAAATTAATTGCAATAATAAAAAGTTTTATTAGTAGCAAAGCTTTATTTTTTATAAAAATTATATTGTACTACCAAGATCATATAAAAATAATCTACGTATACTCTATCCTTAATAAACTAGCTATCATTTATTCTTGATTAGTTTTAATTATTTCACATTTTTTGTTTATATTTTCTTCTATCTGCTTTCTTTGATTTCGTTCACATTTCTCTTTTCTTTTGTCTTTCAGGATTCTTTGCCAGTCTTTTAAGTTATCTATCCAGGCTTTTGACCATTGCTTGTTTAGTTTTGGTAACTTTACTTCTACTTTTTTGCCTATGTTTTTGAGTCTAATGTTTATTTCTTCTTTTTTTTCTTTTTCTACTTTTTGGTTTTTTCTAAGTTTTGCCTTTTTGATTATTTGTTGTAGTTCAATTGCTTGCCTGCATTGCTATGATTTTCTCTAATATTGTTTCTTGTTTGTTCTTGTATTAAATATCTTTTTTTTTGGAATTTGTTTATTTGCTATTTCTATTATAGCTTCTTCTATTACATTTCACATGTAGTTTATTACTTCTATGCTAAAGCTACTGTTTGCTTTATTATCTTCTAGCTGCTTTAGCACTTTTTTCTACTCTAGTTGAACTTGAAGCTCTCTTGCATATTCTTCCCAATCTTCTTGTTTAGCTTCTTTGTACAATTATATTGTTCTCATTTGTTCTTTATATTTAACTTCTGCATTGCTATGGTTTGCTATTATATGTTCTAACCATATAACTGTTGTCAGTATCTTGTGATCACTGTTTGTTATACCTTCTGCTTTCTCTATATTGGCTTCTTGAAGGCCTGCTGTGATTAACTCTGACAACCAGATATAATCAATTCTTGTCACTGCTTCTTGGTTAGATCATGTATATGCTTTTTTTGTTAGATGCAGGGTTCTATATGAGTCTGTAAACTCCTATCTTTTAAGCTATTTAAAGATTAGCAGCTTCTTGTAGTTTGTCAATTGTGGAAGTTGTCTATCTAATATGTTGTCATCTGTGTGATTAAAATCTTCAAGTATAATCACTTCTGTGTTCTTTTTTCTGTTTGTTACTACTTCTACTATTTTCTGCTGAATTCTCTTACTAACCAATTTATTATTTAGTGAAATGTACATCCCAATTACTACTAGCTCTAGTTGTTTGAAATATAGCCTTACTTCTATTATGTATTTGTTAAATCTCTTGACTGCTTTAATGTGTTTTTTCCAAGTTTCATCTATTAGAATTCCAATATCTGATCCTTTTTTCTTATCTAAAACTGCACTAACCCAGTAGCCTTTAAATCTTGTGTTAAGACTGCCCAGCAATATTTTCTCTTCTTTCTCTGTAATGTTTATTTCTATTATTTCTAAAATTGCTACTTTTTCTTCTTCTGCCCAGCCCAGCAAATTTTCTAATTTCCAGCCTCTGGTTTTAAGTCTATTAGCATTGTGACAGACTAATTTTATTTCTTTTCTCTTTTCTTTTTATTTTTTTTTTAATCACTTGTATCTTGTTTCTATGTTTTCTATTTTCTTTTTGCCTTTTTCTTCTTTTTCTTTTTTTTTGGATTAGAAGATCCTTCTTTATATTTGTCTTCGAAAGCTTTTTTCTCCTTGTGTAAAAAGTCTCTGATCTTCTTATCTATACTCATAATTTCAACTAAGGTGCTCTTAAAAGTGATTTACTAGGTCTTCTCTAGCTATGTCTCTTGCTTCTTCTAGTTTTCTTAACCTTTTACAGATTTATTCTAAAATTTTCTCCATATGTAACTCTCGATCTTGCTTTTGTGCTTTGAGATCTTCAGCTCTACTTTCTGTATCTTCCTTTTTCCTTTTCCTTATATCTGTATCTCTTACTTGGTTTAATCTATATCGATTCTAGATATTGCTTCTTTCTTTTGATAAATTGAATTTCCAACTTGAGTTATTTTTAATTCTATTTTTATTTACGAAAGTTTTGTTTCTTTGTCTTTCTTTGTTATTCATATCCTCTTCTCTAATGAAGGCTTGGTTGCATTTGTCTCAGCTTTTTCCTCTCTCTTCTTTAAGGCTTTCTTTTTTTTCTGTTACTCTTTTTTCTTTATTTACTCAGTATACTCAAAAGTTGTTGTACAAAATTGGTTTTGTTTAAGCTGCATTCATTTTTTCATCTGTTGCAAACATTATCATTGCTGTTTTTCTTTGGTTTTCATTTCTGTTTAGTGGAATATAGACTGACTTCACTTCTTTGCTTCTTAGACATCATAGCAGTAGGATTTCTAAGCCACTTCTGAGTAAGTCTGTCAACTTTGCTGTATATCTTCTTTGGTTTTTTCTTGCTTCATAATTCTCTTTCTCTCTAGTTACTTATACTAGTTTGTTATTGTTGACCAGTATGGCCCAAGAAATGTCTACCTTTCTGGTTTCTTCTAGTTGCACTATTGCTAAAGCTTTGTATTTTGATCTTTTAATTCTTACTATTTGAGCATTCTTAAATCTTTTACAGATATATTCTAGCTTATTTTTGTTAATATTTAATAACAAGTCTCATATTGTTAAGCATTCACTGTCTTCAAACTTCTTATTAATTTTATTGTAATATATATCTGTTTTGGTCTTGTCATCTTTCTTGTTGTATATTCTTCCTTCAGTTTTCATTATATTGTTTCTTTATTTGTGATGTTTTTTGTTGTATACTTTTTGTTTTCCTTTTTTGTCTCCTCTTTCTTTTGGTATTAATTTGTACCAATCACTTTCCTTTCTACTAATTCTTTGTATTGCTTCATTTCTGTTATATTTACAGTTGAAGTTTACTTCAATTCACAAGTTTTCTCTTTTAAAGACCTCTTTAATTTCTTTAACATATTCATTGTCTTTTAGTAACCATCTGATGAATTTTATACATTTCTTTTGCATTGTACCTGGCATATTGTATGCTGGTATATTGGCAAGTAAGCTATTATTTTAATTACAGTTTCTTCTATTTGGTGCCTATATACTGTTTTCGAATAGTATTCCAACTATGTCAATTTCTTTTTCAATTTTCAGATTTCTTTTTTGTTCTGTTGTTTTTTCTTCAATTATATCTTGCATTGCGTCTATGGCTACCTTTGTTATTCTTTGTTTTTGTTCTTCTAGCTGTTCTTTGATTTTCTTTTCTTGGATAGGTGGCTGTATTTCTGTTTGTTCACTAATAACAAAACTTACCTTTGAATCTCACTTTTTTGGATAGTTGTGGCATCTTCTTGCATTTTTTTACTATTTAGCTTCTCACTAGCTATATTCTTTTCTTGTATTGCTTTATGCAGATCTTCTTGTTTCTTTTCAATTACTATCTGCTATTGTATTTCTTTTTTTTCCTTTGTTGTTACTTCTTGTATTTGTTTTACTAAATCTAATTTTTTATCTGGCTGTTTTTTTTTTACTTTTTTAACTATCTCTCTTGCTATATGTAGAAGAGCTACCTTATTTGTATTTTGCCCAGTAAGCATTGCTACAATCCTATCCTCTCTATCTGGCACTATATATGTATTGCTAGCTTCATTAAAAAAATGTTTATTATATACATTGCTTAATGCATAGTATGGTCTTCTTATGCAGATTGCTTTTATATTTTCTCTATACTCTTTGAGCAGATTTTTATCTATTATTATATTTAATCTTTTCTAGAATATTCTTCTATTTTACTTCTGTGTATTGGTTTGTCTATTTGTATCTAACCACTTGCACATGTTTGTTGTTGTTTGATATTTTATGTAACTTTTGTGCAATATAAACAGATCTACTTTCAGGATCAGATGGCAATTCCTACAATTGTCATTTTAATGTTAAAATTTTCTTAAAAAATTTGCTTTTCTTTTATAACTGCTCTAATATCACTGTGTCTATCCTGGTTTCTAAGCTTGTTTAGTATATTTTTTGTTGTTGCTTTTTTTATCTTAGTGCTGTTTAGATAGTTTCTTATTGATATTTGTAAAGAAACTCTGTTTTCTTTTTTGCTGATTTTGTGTTAAAATAATCATTAGTAAGAGTTTGATAACATTAAATAACATCTGTAAATATTTATCATTGAATTATAAAAAAAAATATACAAACATATATAGAAACCAAGCAAAACATATATTCAACAAAAAATATTAGTACTACTAAATATTATTAATACTAACTCAGATAATATATCACTAACATTAATCAATAGACAATATACTATATAGCTTAATAGATTTATACAATTTAACTAATCATCCTTTTTTAACAATCCTATAAACTAGAGGTCTCTTAATCATTCTAACTAAGAATAAGTTAAGAATAAATTCATCCTAACTCCTACTTCCTTAGTTTAATATATCAATTTGTACTAGTTGTACTTAATTATATATTACTAAAATAAAAGACTAAAGAAAAGACTTTTTTTTTTTTAAAAAAAAAAAAAAAAGCTTAAAAAGTAATTAAAAATAAAAGAAAACTTAAAAAACTTTTAAAAGAAAGAGTAAGATAAAAAAAACATATAAGCAAAATAAATTGTATATAAAATTTAATAGAAAAAGTGATTATTATAACAATAAATAAGTATATATCTAAAAAAAAAATACAACACAACTGCAAATAAAAGAACTAGTTAAAAAGAATAATAGGAAAAAAAATATTATAAAGCATTAAAGATTAATTAATTATATGAAAATGCAAAAGAATTAAGAAGTAATAAAAAAAAAAAGAAAAAAAACAAATAAATAAGTAAAAGCACTAGGCAACAAATTAAGTACAAGGCTGTCAAAATTACAAAGATATTAGTTAAGTGCTTGAACAAAAGACAAAAAGAGTACAACAACTATAGAGTTAATTATAAAAAAAATATACAATTAGTTATTTATATAACTTTAATTATTGTTTAATTTAAATAGTTTATTTAAAAATTCTAGATTTTTTTTTTTTTTTAAATCTTTAACAGTCTTGCTGATCATCTTTATTAAGAGTTTTATATACATAATTTTGTACAAAGTTGGCTTAAATTCTGGCTCGACATCCCTTAGCTGCTTTTATAAGTGCCTAGAAGTGGTCTGCTGTACTGGCTAGATGTTATTCTGGCCAAAGAACTATACCAAGCTAGCTATTAGAACCATAAAAAAATGGTCTTATCTTCTTTTCTATATAATCTCTGACTGAATCTAATCAAAAACTTTGTATTTTTTTTTTCTTTTTTTGTTCTTTTACAGCTTAGCTTTGATTTTTTTCTAAAACTCCTTTGTTTATTTCTTTTATCAAATTTCTTACTGTATTATTTCTTGAAATGCTTTTTTTTTTTTGTCTATAGAACTAATTCTATTTGCTTTTTTCCAGTTGGTAATTGCTTCATAGCATTTTTTCTATATATTTTCAAAGAAACCATTCTATGCTGTATTTGTTCATATTATTATAAACTCTTTAGCTTCTTTGAAGATTTGAGTAAGGCTTTGTATTGTTATTTTGGCTTTTTCTTAGATTAGCCCTTTTATGTTTTTGAATCTACATTCTTTTTTCCTTTCTTCTGAGTTTTCTTATAAGGTTTTCATTAGTTTCAATTTGATTGTTTTCTTCTGAATTTCTTCTGAGAGCACTGATCAGGCCAAATTAATAGTTAAGTTTTCTATAATAACTTAGCCTTTTTTATAACCTTTACAAATAGCTAAGTGTTCTTGGTCTTCTTCTTGGTCTTCATTATATAGAATGCAGTATGATATTTTGTATATATTTGGATGTCTTTTTGCTAGAGCTTTTAGTACTGGTAGTTTTTCATTCACATATTTGATTAGAGTTGTGATTTCTTTATTTTTCTTTATACTCATACATCTGACTTTACTTTAACTTCTAACTTTTTTTTATAGTAGTGACTAGTCATACTCTTTTTTTTTTATTTGGTTCTAATTTTTAAACAGTTGATGTAAATTACCATTCTGAGCCAACCTTAAAATCTAAGATGTCTTTAACAAATTGTCATGTTGGCCCTTCTACAATTGTTTCTTTCTAACAGAGTGATACATTTGAACTTGGTGATAGTATTACTATAATCAAATTTCTATTTTTTATACTACTTCCTATTTTTGCTATTTTATCTACACTAGTATTCTATTTGTTATCACTGTGTCTCTTAACTTTAACAAATTCTAACTCTATCTCTTTTAATTCAAGTAACTTTATTATACTTTTTTTTAAGTCATAGTTCTTTTTTTTAATCTATTGTCTGCTTCTTTTTTAGCTTTTTTTCTCTTTTAAGACCTGATATTGCTGCTGTACTATCTGTATAGATTTTAATTTTTCTTTTTTTTGGTGCTATTAGGATTACTAACCAAATTGCTAACAGTTCTAATTTTGTTGATGAGAGTCAATTTTGAGCATCTATAGCACCTTCATCAATTACTTTTTCTTTTTCTACATCAACTTGTATCTAGTCTGCTTCCATGTAGTCAATATCTGAAGCATTGTTTGTTGCTGCTTTTTTGAGTAAACCATCTATATAGAATATAAGTTCTTTATTTGGATTTAATTAGTTTTTTTGGTTCTTAGAAATAAGAAGTTCTTTTATCTCTTTGCTTAGCTACTGTTTTTTGATCAATTCTGTGTTCAAATCATAACATATTATATCTTTGAGCTGTGCTTCTGACTTATTTGTTTTAGTTCTGCTTTCTTGCTATTAACTATGTATCATTTTTTTGTTTATTATAAGTAGTAGGTCTTTACCTTTTCTAATAAATCTTGATAACAAATCTTGAACTTCTTTTCTGTAACTCTATTTTTTACAACTTTTTAGTTCTCTTATATAATCAAGACTATATTCTTCACATTTTTTAAAAACTTGGTTTGTTTTGCTTTTGACTGATTTGATCTCTTAGTGTTTTGTAATTATTTTTTTTGGTATGCTTGTACCTACTTTTCTTATTGACAATTTATTAGTTTTTTTTCTTTTTAATAATTTTAGACTATCTATTCTTTTTTTCTGTTGTTTTTTAAGCAACTATCAAGTGGTGTTTAAAATGCTTTTCTGTTTCTATTTGGTAATACATATTCAGGCTTTAATTGTCTATTATTTTTGGCTTCTAATATCATTTCTTCAATTTTTTTAAACCAGCTAGCTGTTTTGTCTTTGCTTGATTCTCTTTTTAATAATTTAAGTTAATGCCAAGAGATCATTTTGTCTTCTGCTTTGTTAATAAGCTAATTTATTGAAGTTATATTATATCTTTTTAGTGCTAGAGCTGCTTAAAGAGTAAGTTAGTTTTCTAGTACTTTTGCAATTCTTAATTCTTTATTTTCCTTCTCAATATTTATATTGTTAAATTAAAATAACATTTGCAAGTCTTTTGCTTTTAACATTGTTTGACATACTAGATTATTTTTCCATAAGTTGCTACATACTTTTGGTATGATTTTATGCCAATTCTTCTCTGTTGTGTCTATGAGTAGAAGGCCTTGGTTTATTCTGATTTTTGTAAGTATCTTATCTGGTCCAGTTGAATTAAGTCTTGCATATAAACCTGTAATTTGTTTTGTTACCAGTTGATTCCATAGTGCATTGCAGTTGCTTATATTTCTATATATGATTATGCTATTGCTTACTGTTCTTGCAATACCTAGTTTGTGCTTGGCTAAACCTATTATTGAACTTTGAATAGTTTCTATTGTTCTTTTGACAATTTTGTCATTTAAAGCATATAAGTTAACTTTGGCACTATACACATGTTGTTTATATATGATACTTGTATGCCTGTTATTTTTTTAGTATTTAAGAGCCTTGTTGTTGAACATACTAATTCTTTCACTCTTGATTTAATTTGGTTTTTATTGAGTTTGCTGTTAAGCCAAATTCCTAAAAATTTTGTAATTTTGATCTTTTCTTTTTCGTATATCTATTCATTACTAAGTTTGATCTTTCTATTTTCTTTAGGTTTACTTGGATTTGTAATTATTAGCTTTGATTTTTTTCTATTTATTTGGATATTATTTAGTTCAAAAAAGTCTTCTGCAATTTGTAATATCTGCTTTATTTGCTCTTGACTACTTGCTATTCATGTTGTATCATTTGCAAAAGCTACTACTGCTTGTTTTCAGCTTGTCTTTGTTGAATAGTTTAAGCTATTATTATATGAGTTTGAGACCTCTATTATATAGCCTAGATTTGGGTCTTTTTGGATTCTTTCAAGCAAAGAATTATAAAAAATTCTCTATACTAAAGATGAAAGCATCTTGCTCTGCTCTATTTCATTATTTATTACAAATGCTTCTGCATGATTCTAGTGTGTGATTATTCTGAATTGTCTGCTTTAAAAAAGATTTAAGATTATTTTGATTGTTATTTCTAGAAGTTTAATTCTTTCTATGGCTGTCTTTAAGGCTGTTAATGATATTGAATCGAAAGCTTTTTCATATCTTGTAAGACTAATCAAAGCTCTTTATTGTTTTCTTTTGTATCTTTCATTAATATGTTTATAATATGCACTAGCTCTTCTGTTAAATTTTCTGGCAGTCTTGTAAAGTTTGGTTCTCTAAGAATATTTTTTTGACAAAATATTCTGGCTAATCTTCTAGTTAGAATCTTTGTTGTACATTTTCAAAATGTTTCTAGTAGAGCTATTGGTCTAACATTACTAAGATTGTAGTGCTATTTATCTTCTTTTGGAATTGGATAAATTTGTGATATTTTCCACTTCTTTGAAATTGACCTTGATTTGATACAAATTTCAGCAAATCTTCTAAAAATTTTATGTGCTTTGACTCTAGCTGCTTGGATTAGTATATATTTGATGTCTGAGATTCTGATATTATTTTCTTTTTGAGTTCTTGAATCATTTTATTACATTTTTCTTCAGAGATATTTTGGTTAAGATCTTAGTACTATTTTTTTTTAATGAACTCTTTCAGCTTATATATTTCTTTTCATCTTTTTTTATATATATTTTGATTAAAATAATATGATTTAAACTGATTTTGGTAATGTTCTTTTGTTTTTATAAGCACTTCTGCTGGTTTAATAATTAGGCTTCTTTGTTCTTCTTCTTTATTAATAAGTCTGTCTAGTTAAATTTTTTTCATTGGTTTGTCTAAAAGGCTTACTAGCATTTTGTCTTGTTTTTCATTAATTATTTGGCATCTTCTTTCTATATTGTCTTTTATTTCTTTTTTTTTTTGTTCTTCTAGTTCACTGATTCTTCTTGCTTGAAGTATTCTTTATCAACCTTTTAGATCATCAATAAGCTTATATGTTTATAATTGTGTTAAGTTTATATAAGTTTTGTGATGCTCATTGATAAATCTAATTTCTTCATTTAGCTTATCTATGTTATCTTTTAAAAACTCTAGTTTGATGTTTATTTTTCTTATACTAATTCACCTTTCCAATTGTGTAAATATTTTGCCTAATTAAGATTCTTTTGTTTTCTTCTTTTTTCTATTTAAGGTATTAGAAATTTTTTTTTTTAAAATATATTTTCTTGCTATTACAATAATGCTATTGCTAATCATATCCTACTAGTTGTTTAATTGGTTATATTCTTTAATACCTTCATTTGTTTGTAAAAACTATTGCAAATCTTGAATGCTAATTTTCTTTTTTAATACTGAATCAAGCTTCTGTCTATACTTCTTCCAGTTTTCTTTAATTGCTTTATTATAAAGAAAGACTGTTCTTTTATGATTTTCTTTTCTTATTTCTACTGCACTGTATGGTATAATTAAGTGGCTTAATTCCATTTTTGCTATAACTGCCTTGTGGTCACTATTTGTACAAATATCTATTTCTTGAATTTCTGCTTCATAAAGACTATCTGCTAACTCTTCTGTAATTCAAATGTAATTAATTCTTGATTTTGATCCATGTTTAGACTATAAGAACTCTCTTGTATTTGGATTAATTACTCTAAATGTATTACTAAACTTTTGTCTTTCTAGCTAGCTAAGTAGTAAATCTAGCTTTACTTGTTTTTTCTTTAAATTTATCGGTCTGTCTAAGTTCAAATTTACTGTTGCATTAAAGTCATTCATAACTACTATTTGTGTTTTTGGTAGTCTTTTAACATATTTGTTAATTATCAACTTCTAAATTATTTTTCTTTCTTCTTTATTATTTGAAGGTAGGTAGAATATTATAATTATAATTTTCATCTGCTTAAAAAAGAAGCTAGCAGAAATTATATATTCATTTGTTCTTTCTATATGGTCTAAGTGTTTTTCCTATTTTTGGTTAATTAATAATCCTACTCTTGAACCTTTTTTTTTATTAGAATTTGCACTTGACCAGATGCTTTTGTACCTTTCTAAATTTTTTTCTAAAAAAAAACCTTCTTTAACTGAAATGTTTGTTTTTGCTAGACCTATTATGTTTAGTTTATTGTCAGTTAATTAATTATACAGTGATTCTAACTTTTGGCTATTTGATTTAAGCCTATTAATATTGTATGTTGCCAAATTTAATTCAATTCTTTCATTTATATATATTTTTTCTATCTCTAGTGACTCCTTTTTATCATCTTTTGTTTCTTTGTTCAAATATAAAGCATTTCTTTGTGTTGAGTTAGTTCTTTTCCTTCTATTTTGTAATGAAAAGCTTGGCTTTATATTTAAGATTGTTGGTTTAACCTTGGTAGTTTCTAAAAATGATTTGCAAGACTAAAGCTTGCTAACTTGAGTTTTGCTTCATGCTGTACTTCAAGTTTGTCTAGTCTGCTAATAATTCCTAATAGTAAGTCTTCTGTTGATAGTTTTTTTTCTTTTTTTAGTAATTCTTTGTTTTCTTTTTCTTAACTGGTTCTAGAATTCTTGTTCAAATCCTTTGTGCTATATTTATATTTCATTTTTTGGCTGTTTTTTTCTTTGTTGATTCAACTTTTCTTTCTTAATAGTTTACTTTTTCTATTTGTTGTTTTTCTTGTTTTGTAATTTTTCCAAAAGATTGAGTAATTATAGTATCAGAATAGTTTTGATTGTGCTGATTCTAAATCTTTTTGATTTGCGAAGGTGACAATTGCAAACTCTTTGGGGTTACCATTGCTATTGATTGGCATAAACACTAATTTGCTTTTTTATTTTTAAGGCTTCTTAGCAAGAGAACTTCAGAAGCTCCTTTGGGTACTTCTAATAGTTTTGCTATAAAGCAACTATGTTTATTCTTTTATTTGTAGTCTTTTCTACCTTGTGTTACTTATACCAATTTGTTGTTGTCCAATGGGAGTAACCAAGGCTTTTCTGTATAGTTTTTGATCATTGTTTCAATTATTATTAGTGCTTTAAACTGAGATCTTTTAATTTTTACAACTTTTGCATTTCTAATACTTTTATATATAAATTCAATTTTTTTATAACTAATGTTTGCTAGTAAATTCCATATTGTTAAATAATTTGAGTTCTTCATCTTCTCTTTTTTCTTTTGTACAAATTGGTATAGTTTGCTTGCTTTGTAAAGTGCTATCTGAATTCAGTCTTCTGTAAATTTAGTGCTATTCATTTAGCTGTGCTGTTTTTAAAATTTTAGTTTTGCCTTCTTCTATTTGTATTATAACTAAGACTACTTATTTGTTTTTCTGCCTCTATAGGAATGAGTTTACACCAATTATCATCTTTTCTTAACACTTTTTTACTTGTTGTTCTTCTGCTATATTTGCAATCAAAGTCTACTATAATCTAATTATTTCTATTCTGAAAATTTTTTTCTATCTCTTTAATGTGTTTGTTATTTCAAAGTACTCATTTCATAAAATTAATTCTGTACTCTTTTGTTTTATCTAGAATCTTGTATATTGGAATTTTTGCTTTAAATGAGTTTTCTTTATTACATAATCTATTTTGTGATAACCAAAGACTATTCTCTAATAGTACTGAGTTGATTAGTTCTTTTGAGTTTGTTTCTTGGTCTTTAGCATTTTCTTTTCTATTAACAAGATCAGAATTATCTTAACTTGACTTTGTGCATTCTGTCTTTGAAACCATTTTACTATTTCTATCTTTGTTTTCATCTTTACTAATCTTGACAGCTAACTTTTCTAGGTTTGTTAATCAGTAGTTTTGGTTTGATGTGCTAGCTTCTATAGCAATAGTAAGATCTTTTATGTTGTTGATAATATTTTGACTGTTTTCTTCTGTTGTTTTAACTGTTGGTTCTTCTTGTTTTTGCTTTTTTGGACCAGTTGGTTGGATGCCAATATTTACATCTTTTTTTCTACTTTTATTTTGTTTTTCTTCTTTAATATTGTTGAACTATTTATATTAGCTATGTAGTTAATTGCTTCTAGATTGTGTTATATTATTCTTGCTTTTATTGTCTATTTTTTAATTAATGTTTTTTCAAGGCTTCTAGTTTCAATTTGCCTTAACACTTTAAGAACTTGACTATAAATTAACAGATCCTGTTTTGTAATTTTATTTGAATTACCAATTGCTATATTGTATGCTATTTGTTCTATATTGTTTGCACTATGTGGTATTGTATCTTTCAATGCTTTAATTAACATATTACTATCTAAGTAACTAAGATTTTTTTCATCTGCTCTCTAAATAAACTTAAGTAGCCTCTGTTTATATAACTTACTTATCTTCTAATCTGCACTTAAATAATAATTAACTAATATCTACTAATAGTATTTTTTTAGATTTTTCTAAAAAGGGCTACATGCTTTTCTGTTATTGTTTAATTGCATAATTGTTATTTTCTTGTAATCTATTTACTTAACCAAAAAGAGAATATAATCTGTTGTTTGTTTACTTTGTTGTTTATATGTTTTTGTACTATCTAATTTGATCTGCCATATTGCAACATTGCTAATTTCCCAAATTTTTAAAAAAATTTTGAAAAAAAACTAAATTGTTCTTTGTACTTTGTGCTTAACTCAAAGAAAGAAGAGCTTTTATCAAACTTAATATTGTTTTTGGTTTACTTTCTTTTTCTTTAAGTTGTTAGAACAGGTTTTCTAAGTTAGTTCTTGCTTACTGCTACTATTTTTGTCTTGTCTATTTTTGGAACAAAGGATCAGTAAAAAGAGTTGTTTGATTAATTGATTAATATACTATATACTAAGATATACTAAGATTATAAACTACAAAATAAAAACTATATGCAAGAATTAAAACTCAGACAGTTTTATTTGCAACCTAAACTAACTATAGTGGTCAAGACCCATCTAGATTTGTAATGTTAAAATGTAGTTGTAAGATGTAAAAATTTTATATTAATTATTATATCTAGAACTTATCTGTAGGTTTTTTATTTAATATTTTAGTTTCTGTATCTATTACATGCCTACTTTACTAATAATACTAGTTAATAATAATAAAGATATATTATAATCATAAAGTTTTTAAAACAGTTTACTTATATAAAAAATCTTTAACTTTATATTAAACTTAAAAGAACTTTTTATATCTTATATTTATAGCTAACTTAATATTACTTTGGTCTAAACTAATATTTGTAAACAGAACTAATTATTAAACTATTATACTTTTATAAAATTTATCCAAATTCTGGTATTCATCTTTTTGATGTCTTTTTTATTATTTCTTACTAATTATACTTTAGAACTAACAGAACTTTACAAACTTTTAATTTAATTGTTTAATATAATATACTTATATATTTTTTTTCTCTGATAATTCTGATAACCTAATTAGTATATATGCTTTTTTTATATACCTGTTATTTAGTTTATTTGTTTATTTTTATTAAAATATTTTATATACTTTTATCAGTTTAATAGTATTGTTAAAGGTTTATACTATTTCTTTACTTAGAATTTTTAAATAAACTTTTATTTTTTTGTTTTTTTTGTTTTTTGTAACTAGTAATTATATTGTAAGTTTGTATCAAAATCTTATGTAACATTAGTTATTAACATTTTTCTATACATATATAATAGTATACTTCATATAAATATGTTAAGCTTCTATTTGAAATGATGCAACTAAAAATTACAGATATACTAATTTAACTGATTACAAAACAGTTGCTATAACACAGATATAATTTTTAAAATTTGGTATCTATAGAATTTTAAACATCAGATCTGCTACTTAGAGATTAACAAACTGTTTATTTTACTAAATTATTATATTTTTATTAATAAAAATTATTTTTTATTCTACAAAAGAGTGACAAAAATATTTACACATCTAAGAACTTGGCTTATAACTTTAAAACTTACTAATTAATTTATATTCTTGAAGATTTTATATTAATCCTTATTCTTTAATAATTATATTATATTATTTTTATATTATATACTTATATAATTAGCAAGTTATTTAATTTTACTTTTAGAATTTAGATAGATAATATAAGTGTTTGTATTTCTGTATAAATATTTCAATAACTATTAATTTAAATTTAATAAAATTTTAATTTTTTTTTTTTTTACAGTTAAAGTTTCTGTTTATAGAGATTGATATTTTTATTTATGTATTTGAACATGGGTGCCTCCAGAAGCTCCCTTATATTAGAGGTTACAACTAGCCATATATGCACTTTTGATGCCTAATTTAAGTAGTCCACCTATACATTATTATACAAGTTCTATACTAGGTGCCATACCTGCAAGCCAACTATAGGTCTTGTCTATTTAAACTTTTTGCATATGCAGTCCATCATGTCTCATAGTAACATCTTTAAGGCTACACTTATCTAAAATACCCAATGCCTTTGAGGCCTCTTAAAACTAGTTTATCCTCAACAGGAAACTTACTAGAACCTTCCATATCTATATATAGCTAACCTAGTTTTATATCTCACTATAGTTGCCTAATACTTGCAATCACAGAGGTTATTTGTTTAACTGCTATGTTATACTATTTTTACTTTTGTAAAGTTCACTAAAACTCCAGTACCTATCATTGTGACATCTTCTTCATCATTCTCTACTAACTATCACTTAGAACTGACAAAACTTCTCTGACTTCCAATTCAGATAGCCTAGTATAGTATACTTATATATCTTTTTTCCTCTGGCAATTCTGACAGCCTGGTTGGTTATATGCTCCTCTACATATCTTGTCATCCAGTTTATCTGCCTATTCTTTTAAGGATGTTTTATAGACTTTCATTAGTCTGGTTGTACTGTTAAAAGTTCATGCTATCTCTTTATTCAAAAATTTTCAAGTAAGCTTCTGACTCTTCAGTTCTTTAGTTTACTGTGCCTAGTAGTCTTATTATAGGTTTGCACCAAAGCCTTATGCAACATCAGTTATACATTCTGCTATGTATATATAACATTACACTTCACATAGATGCTCTGAGCTTCTATTTAAAATGATGCAACTTAAGGTTACAAATACATCAATTTAACTGATTGTCAAAAGACAGTTTGTTGTAACATAAATATAATTTTTCAAATTTCATCATAAGTGGAATTTGAACACTAGATCTGTCACTTAAGGAATAACAACCCAACTACTACACTATGATCATTATCTCTTAATAAAATTTTAATATATTATAAAAGAAGTTATTCTTTATAAAATAATATAAATTTATTTAATTTTAATTATTAGTTAATAATAAAATTAATAAAAATAAGAATTTTTTAATTTAATCTTTTAATCTAATTTTTTTAATAATTATTAATTTAAAATGAGTATATTTTTTTTTAATAAATATATATTTTCTCTATTAAATAAAAAAAATTATTAAAATCTAATTATTAGATACAAAGATAATTCAAATAATCTATTATAATATGTTAATTTTATTAATTATTGTATATTGTAATTATTTTGGCAACTAATAATAGATTTAATTTTTTTATTTTGTAGAGAAAATAAAGTACTTCAAAACAAAAAAAAATTTATTCAATTTTAATTACTAGAAGTCAAGATAATTAAGATAGAAGTTTACTATTTAATCTATAATATTATGTTACAATTTAGTTAGTGATCATCAAAATAATTTTATGACATAATTGTTAAAACATACTTGACTTACTGGCATGTATTTCTAATCTTATAGTCTTTCATTAAATATCTTTAATTAGTGTTTTTTTTCTTTATATTCAGTTAAACTAAAAAAATACATATTCAAATCTGCTTGATGAATTTAATATATCTTTGTAGTTAATTTAGTAACCTCTATTACTTTTGCTATTTTAGTTACATATATAATAAATAGAATATTAACTTTTTATTAGATTTAATTAAGATATAAAATATAAGAAAGGTATTACATTTATGACAGAAATTAATTGTAAATGTAAATAATTTTTCTATTATAAATAAAAAGCTTCTTGCTTAGGTAAAAGAACAATAAAAATAACTTTTAAATAAATACATTTGCATAATAAAACTAAGCACTTATTTTTTAATAAAGTGAAAGTACTCTATCTAACTAATAAACTATTATTAATTCTGCTACTAACATAATCATTTGCCTAAAAAAAAACCACCAAACCACAAATTGATCACTCATTATAAGTTATATAAAAAGATTATTAATATAAAAAAAATTTATGAAGTGTAATTTTAGGTTGAGGCAGCAAAGAGAAGACAAGTGTTAATATAAAAATAAGTTGAAGAAAAGACAAAAAAAAGACTAGTACTTACTTACAAAAAAACTTACTAGTTAAATTTAACATGCTTGTTTTGACTTAGTTACTATAAGTTATATGAGAATTAAAATAAAATTAAAGACAAACTTGACAAATTTTAAGATGACAACATTAAAAAGAAAAAGCTTATACAAATATTAGTACAGACTTAGCTTTAATAGTTAACTTATAAACAATTAGTATTAGAACTATAATAATGATATAATAGATAATTAATAAGTACTATAGTTTATACAAATAGCTTATACACTTGAGATAATATAATTAATTAGATTAGAATCATCAAATATAATAATACTTAAGAATTATAAATCTTATAATAAAGACATTAAAAACTAAAAAGTAAATAATTAGCTTTTTTATAATTATAAAGTTTATTAATAAGAAACTAATTTTATATTTTTAAGTAATATTTACTATATAGATTTGCAAAGAATCTATTTCTTGTAACAACATTATACAGCTATTTAGTGTTATTATTGTTAAAAAAGATTTAGTATATATATTGTCTAATTTAACTTAAATGATAAATTGAAATAAAAACTTATTATAAGTAAGATAATATATAATACTATTAGTATAGTGGCTTGTATATGTGTATTGGTAATTTAATAAGAATTGTTTACTTAATTTATATGAGATCAAATAATTAATCACTTTTATATAATAAAATTAATTAATTGAATTATTTTAGTAATATCACTAATATAATTAATTAAGAGGTACTTAATTACTAATTTAAGTATAGAGATAACAAATTATGATGATACTTTGAAGTAATAAGAAGTTTGTTAAATTTTTTGATATAATGATTATTAATATTACTTTATTTTATTAGATAAATAAAATTATGACAACAAACACTTAAGGAATCTGTTTTTTTATTCAACTATTAAGATATTGAAAACTAAGAATTTATTAAAGGCTCAAAGGTTCTTCTTTTATGCTTAGTGAACTATTAAAAAATATGATAATTGAACTTTAGATCTTTGAAACTATTAGTTTTATTCACTAATACTAGTTTTAGTAATTTACAGTTTTAGTACAATTATACTAATTTAGCTACAATTTTTGATAACAAAAAGAAAAGTACTGTATATACATTTTTAGAAAATCTTATTTACAAATAAAGAGCTTGTACTAAACTCATGTTAGTAATACTAGTTAATTAATAATTATGATTAATTTGTATAAACAAGAAACCACAAAATAAAAAGTATTTTTAATATTTTTATTTTATTTTATTTTTTTTATTTTTATTTATATTTTTTAATTTAGGTTTACTAATTTCAATAGCACAAATAATAAAATAATATTGCAAACAAATGATTCTTATACTTAGTATAATTACTGTCTGAAATTAATAATATAAATGACCATTATCTTTATTATATACCTCTTTAATATAATTTATCTCACTTTTAACTAGACCTCTAAAATAGCTTTGTAATAATATTTCTCATTCTTTTTTAACTATCCTTTTAAGCTCATTAAGTTTACTAAAATTTGAATGACATTTTCAAAGATTTGTTTCAATCTCAGATTAAAGATTTTCAATAGAATTAAGGTTCAGACTATATAAAGACCATTTTAATAGTTCAATATGCTTATTATTTAGATACTTTTTAATAAGTTTAAATATATGAGCTAAAGCATTGTTATATTGAAATGCTTTATTATTATTAGAGAATTAATCTTAAAACTTCAGAATAGTATAATTACTAAGTGTTCTACAATAAGATACATCTGTGATATTGTCATAAAAATGAACAAGAGGGCCAAGACCTTATTAGAAAAAACATATTCACATCATAATTCCTTTAGATTTAATTAACAAAACAAGACAATTATTATTAAATTTTTTATTGGTATAAATTAGGATAAATTAAACTGAAATATTTTTATCTAACAAAAGAATGTTTTTTTAGTCTTTAGTTGTCTAGTTAAGGTATGCTGTTATCTAATCTAGATGTTCTTTTTTGTTTTCTTATTAAAAAAAGGCTTTGTACAAGCAATACATACAAACAGATTAGTTTTACAGAAAGTATAACTAATAGTTCTTTGAGAAATTTTCTGTAATAAAAAAAATAAATTAAAAATAAAATAAAAAATAATTAAAAAAATAATTTTGAAAAATATTATTACTTGGCCTTTTTGTTGTTTTTATGCATCTTGAATTTCCCTTTTAGTAATATAGCAATTATTTAAAACAATTTGTGTCAGATAATTGCATGCAGATTTATCCAAAATTGATGGTCTTCTTTAACAATCTGGTAGCATTTTAGGTAAGTTGTAATATTTTAGCATATTCTTTATAGTCTTGTAACTATAATAACAAGCTTTGCAATTTTCTATATAACAAGTCTGCTTTTCGAACACCTATAATTTCTCTATATTTCTAATACTAAGTTTTATAATTAGAAATTGTTTAATAGAATAAATAAGAAAAACATTCTAGCATAACATATTTATATCTTTTTTTTTTAAATAATTAAAATTCTTACAACTAATATTTATAATTATTTAACTTAGTCTGAAATTATATAACTAGTTGTATAAGTACATTGAAGTAAGAGATGTGGCGACCTAGTGAAGTGAATAGGTTGTCAACCTCCAAGTGACAGGTCTAGAGTTCAAATCCCAGTGATAGTGAAAATTTGCAATTCTTTCTGTATTATGGCTAACTGTCTTCTATGATTGGTTGAGATAGGATACCTGTAACCCATGTCATACCAGCCTGACTGGGAGGTCTAGGCATTTGTAAAACGTTGTATGAAGGAACACAAACCAGTACTGGGTGGTGTGAATCCAAGATAAGTCCTTAGGCCATGTAAATCATAAAAACCAGGTAGGAGGATGGAAGCCTACTTGGAAGACCTGAGTAGAGAGGTAACCTGAACTTTTGATAGTGCTACTGTAAAGA
>CAJVQA010003423.1:0-19509 GCA_910591915.1 Cetraspora pellucida | reverse complement strand
TTTTTATAAATATATTCTATATATCTTCAAATATTAAATATATTTATTTAATTACAAATTAATATGTAAAATTTTGTATAATTGCATTTTAATTTAAATGTATCAAGTTGGTGTATCATGCTTAATGAGATGACCAATAATAAGCGTTAAAAACTTAGATGGATATAGCTTTAAAATGTTCTTATAATACAAGATAGATTGCATATACAGAGAGTTTAAATAGACAAGACTTCTAGCTGGTTTGCAAATATAGAATCTAGTATAAAACTTATATAGCAATATATAAGTAAACTACTACCAAAAATGCATATATAGCTAGTTGTAACCTTCTATATAAGAGAGTTTTTGATGGTATCTGTATTCTATAAACTTAAATAAATCAGTTACAACTCAAAGATAAGAACTTTAATATAAAAAATAAAAAATAAAATTATTATAAATTTAAAATTTACTTAGATTAAAAGTCTAAG
Organism: Cetraspora pellucida; assembly: GCA_910591915.1. Classification (NCBI taxonomy): domain Eukaryota; kingdom Fungi; phylum Glomeromycota; class Glomeromycetes; order Diversisporales; family Gigasporaceae; genus Cetraspora; species Cetraspora pellucida. The sequence goes on along the minus strand of CAJVQA010003423.1, from coordinate 19,039 downwards.
TTGATATAAAATTTAAAAGTATCTAAAGTTAATTTAAAATTTGTTACTGTAATAATTGAGTTGTTTTTAATATTGTTTTATTTTTAAGTTATAATTTTATTCTAACAAAATTAATTTAAAATTCAATGCAATATCATAATTTAGAATAAGATCATTAATAATTTATTTAAAGAATCAATTGCATAAATAAAATAATATATATATTAAATAGTAAATATAGTATAATTAGTATAATTAATATATATAGTATAATTAAAAGATTTAACATAATTAGTAGCTTTAATGTAATTAGCAGATTTAGTATAATTAGTTGATTTAGTGTATATAGCATAGTTAGAGTAATTAGTATATATAGCATATTCAGTACATATAATGTATATAGCATATTTAGCATATATAATATATATAGCATATTGAGAAAAGTATATAAGTAATATGTTCTAAATATAAAAAGACAAATCTCATATTACAATTAATAAAGTAATACTTACTCTTAGTATGTGCCAAATCTGATACCTCTTTTGAATACTAACTTATCTAACATTGTATAAGAGATTTTCATTTATTCTATAAATAAGGATTTTTAAGGCACCAACTTTTTTATAATAGTATAGCAGCAATAAATATATAATTAATTAATGTAATAATATATTGTATTATATTATTATAATAAATTTAGAAAGTAAATATAAATTTTTTATTATTTTTTTTTATTTCTTACTATTTTATTTTTTGCAAATCTATCTACTTAATAATTAAATTTCAAGATTATTTATTTTTGTCTTATAATATGTTTTAAGAATTCTTTTTAAATATTCTAGCAACCAATTATCCAATAGTTAATATAAATTGTAAAACTTTAATTTTTGTATATGATTTAGCAAATATAAGCATAATAATTAAAAAATTTTTTTGTAAGATCTTTAATGTTTAAAAAATAATATATATAAATATAAATACAAATTTAAAATTATTAAAATTAGTATAATTTTTAATTAATTTCTTCTATAAGATTTAAAATTAAATAGATAGTTAATGTTAAATATAACAACTCAAAATTTTAAAATTTTATAATAGTTTAGCATAAAAGCAAAATAGGTTTTTAAAAAAATATAATAAATTTTATAATAAACTTTTATTTTTTTTAAAAACTTAAACTTATTAAAAAAGTTAAATATAATTATTTAATGCTCAAAAGCATTTAAGAAATGTCTATAATACAATTTTCATTATAAGTAAATATATAATATTAAGATTTTATAATTTTGTACATATGCATTATAATGCACTTATAATATTAAATATAATGTGAAATTAAAATAAACCAATTAATATATAAATTTAGAATAAAAGCTAATGCTAAGATAGGTTAGAATTAAGTAAAAAAGTAAAAATAATTTTTATATTAAAATTTTGTATGAAATTATTTTTATTAAAATGCAAAAAGTGATTTTATAAACAAAATTTTAACTACATATAATTTTTAAAAAAATTAATATTTTTTTAATTTTATATTACATCTAATCTTATAATCTAATTAGTTAATTAAATAAGTATATTACAATGCAATATACTAAATTACATAAACCTAATATTGAATACAATTATAAAAATATATATAACAAAAATTATTATAAATAAAAATATTCAGTAAAACTTTATATAATATTTATAAATTTAATTAATTTGTAATAGCTCTGTGTTATAAATAAACTTTATTTTAAAATACTTAAAATAACTTAAATTCTAAAGCAACATACTTAATAAAATAATTTAATATACTGTCATATTCAAAAAACTGCAACTAGTTATTTTACAATCTAAAATCTCATATAACTAATAAGTAATCTTTATAAAAAAAGATGTTAAATTTGGCTAATAGGTAATTAAGCTTACTTAGAGTTAATAAAGGTTAGTAAGTAAGTCATATAATTAAGAATTTAAATAATAATAATTTTTATATAGAGTTTATAAGATTTATACTAGTAAAGTTAAAATAATATTATGAATAATATATAATATAAAGACTTATTATTTAATAAAGCAAAATGAAACTTTATTTTTTTCAGAATAATAATGCCTTTTATTTTTAATTACAACTTAGTTTACTGCATAAATTCTGCTTCTATATTTTCTTTATTTAATTTGACTTCTCTTATTTATCTATCTAAATCTTTATAATTATAAAATTTTTTTTGTTATTATAATCTTTTTTCTTAATACAGTATATTTAAAAAATAATATTAGTAAAATTAATTATTAAAATGTTCATATTAAATAATTAATTTTTCTATCTGCTCATATATAATATCTTTGTAATTTAATTTAATTTTATAATTTATTTATTTATAATATATAAATTACATTTATTAGTTATCTAATAAAAAGATTAATTATAGAAATATATTTAAAAATATTATTTGTAAAGTTTTATAAATTTATATTACAAGGTCTTAAATTTTGTCTATTTATTGCAATAATATGTATTAAAACACATAATTATTTATTTTATTTATAGAAAAAATACTTATTAATATCAAGTTAAATTTTTAAAACTTAATTATATAAGTAATTAATAATAATAATAATATATTTATTCAAATAAAATATTATAATAAAAAACATGATCACTTTCTCTAACAATCACTTGGACACAAAATTGGTAAAAAAAAAAAAACAACTTTCTGCACAAACAGCAATAGGAAACACCTCAAACAACACTAAATAAAAGTAATAGCAACAAAGAAAGCATCAAATAAATGTAGAAGCAAAAAGCACTACAAGTGTTAGCAAGATAGTTATAGAAGAAAACTAATTTTTTTTTATAAAAATTTTAGCAAAAAGTAGGAATTTTGGGAGATTGCTAGTGACTTTATACATAGATCTGTTTGGATTATATAAACAACATGTACAGTCTACACAAATCAAACACATATATGATATCAAAATAGAATAAGGTAAACAAGGCACTTGTAAACAAACAAACAAGATACGACAAGAGCATGTAATAGAACATTCTAGAAGAATAAAATCATAAAAATAAATAAAAATCTTCCTAAAAAATACAGAGAAAGTCTACAAACACTTTTTATAAAAAGAGCATACTGGGCTATGAATAGTTTGTATAACAAAATTTTTTTTAATGAGGTGGGCAGAACATACATAGTATCAGATAGAGAAGACAAAATTGTTACAATGCTTACAAACCAAGACCCAAATAAGGTGGTTCTTTTATAATTAACAAAAGAAATAATAAAAAAAGCTAAAAAGAACAGCCAAAGAAAAAACTAAACATAAATATAGAAAACCGAGACTTGGCAATAGAAGCAGAAAGAAAGCAAATACAGTATAACTAAAACAAAGAGCAGCAAATAATAACAAAAGAAAATAAAAAAAAGAGCATCGAAGAAAAACAAAGAAAAAAAAGAAACATAGAAGAAAGAACTAAAAATATAGAGAAACAAGAAGAAGCAAAGATATTATAAAGAGAAGAACAGATAAAAGTAAGTATAGAAAGAAGTAACAAACTATTAGTTAAACATTTCTTTTAGAAACAAGAAACAAAAAAACAAAAAAATATAAGTGAACAAGAAGATATAAAAATGAATAGCAAGCAATTAAGACAAAACATGCTAGAAGAGGAAAAAGCAAAACAAAAAAGAAGAAAACAAGAGACAAAAAAAGAAATTGACATAGTAGAAATAGCATTGAACAAAGTATATAAGCACTAAGCAGAAGAGACGGTAATCAAAACAATAGCTTAATTGCCAATATACTAGCATATGATGTTTCAGAAAAAGCAGAAGAAAAGCATATAAAGTTTATTAAATAGTCTCTAAAGAATAATATACATGTAAAAGACATCAAAGAGGTATTCAAGAAAGGAAACCTTTGGATAAAAGTAGTCTTTGACTATAACTATAGCAGAGATAAAGCTATACAAAGAATTAGCAAAAAAGAAAGTAACTAGTACAAGATGATACTTAAAGACAAAGAAAAGAAAGAGAAATAAAAAAGAAAACAAAATAACTACAAAAAAAAACAATAAAATAAAAAAAAATATATATCAAGCTTTAAAAAAAAAAAAACTAAAGGTGAAAGTAGAAAAAAACCAAACAATGATGAATATGAGGATAAAAAAAGATTTATTAACAACATGACTTATCTAATGATCTGGAACTTACCAACTAATATAAACAAAAGAGAAGTAGAATATATTTGCAGAAGAATTAAAAACATGTAAATAGTATGCATTAAGAGGTTTAAATACAAGACTTTAGCAGTAATATAAACACAAAGCATTGAAGAAGAAGACATTCTATAGTTGCTACCAGCAGACAATAACAAGTTAGTGAGAATAACAAGAGGAAGAGAAGATCATGAAGCAAGAAAAGAACAAAGAAAACATATAGCCAAACTGACAGAATTATCTGGAAATACTTTAAAAGTCTTATTACTATGATGTCTAAGAAGTAAAAAGACAAAGTCAGTATATATTCCACCAAACTAAAATAGAAACCAAAAAAGAATAGCATTGATTATGTTTGCAATAGAGGAAGACATGAAGGCAACTCAATCAAAACCAATTATGTAAAATAATTTTCGAGTATATTGAATTAATGAAAGAAAAAGAAAGCCAAAAAGAAGAAAAAGTTTCAAAGATGAAAGAGGAAGAAGCTAAGATAGATTAAGTCAAATTTCTAATGCAGAAGAAGATAAAAGCAAAGAAAGAACTAATAGAACAGAACATATATAAACAGAAGAAATAAGTGGAAAGACCTAAAATCAAAAGCTTAAACAATAGAAAAAGGAAGTAACAGCCTAAGACATAATACTAAAAACCAAAAAAGATATAAAAGTATAGATAATAAGAAAGAAGAAAGCTTAAAGGAAAAGAAAAATAAAAACAAGATGCAATAGCAAGAAAAGAACATACGCATAGAAAATATATTAGGCTGAATCTTAGAAAGATTAGAAAAATTAGAGAAAGTTGATAACTTAACAAAGGAAGGCATAGCGAAATACTTCTAAAAGCACCTTAGTTGAACTTATAGATATATATAAGGAGATAGGAGAGTTTCTACAAGATGAAAGAAGAAATTTTGAAAATAGGAAAAAAGAAACACATTCTTATCTGAAAGAAGGAAAAAGTAGGAAGAGAAAAGAAAAAAAAAAAAAAGAAATAGAAAAAATAGTACAAGAACAATTAAAAGAAAAATAGAAGGAAGGAGAAAAGAAGATCAAAATAGCATGTTACAATGTTAATAAACTCAAAACCAAAAGATGAAACTTGACAGTCTGCTAGGCTGAGCAGAAGAAAAAGAAATTACAATACTAGATATTACAAAAACAAATTTTACAGAAAGAGAAGAAAAATTCTTAATGCAAACAGTAAATAGAAAATATGTAAAATTTTGGTCTAGTGTAGCAAAAGACAACAAGAAAGAATTAGGTATAGGCATTATGATTAATGAACAATAGGAGAAATATGTGAGTGCAGTTAAAAAGATAAATGAATATATGATAGAGCTTATACTATACTTCAAACAATTGGAGTTAATAGTTTTGAGAGTTTATATACCACCAAATGACAAAGCAATAGGAAAAAGCATTTAACAAAAAATAGTGAAAATAGTTACTAAAAAGAAAAGACAAACACAAATAGTTATTTTGGATGACTTTAATTACATAGTAAATAATATATTAGACAAACAATATTCACAAGCAGCAAATTTCATAAGATTGCTAATTTTTAACTAAATGAAAAAACAAAACTTTAGTAACAGTTATAGAGATATACATTCAACAAGGCAAGAATTTATATGATCAAATGAAGAAGCAACAACAAGAAATAACTACATATAGGTATTAGAAGAACTGGCCTCAGGTCTACAGAAGGCAGAAATTGAGAATGCAAAAGAAATTACTGAAAGTAACTATAAAATAGTAAAAGCAAAAATATGAATTAAACATATAACAACAAGAAATAGTAAAGCTGAAATCAAAAAAAAAGACAATCGAGAACAGTATACCTATATGATTAAGCTAAAGAAAAAAACTAGAAAAAGTACATACAAGAGCTGCAGAAATGATTAGAAGTTAAGAAGATGCTAAAGAATATTTAAAGAAAAGAAACAAACAATATAAACAGCATATGGGATATATTAGAAGAAGCAATTATTATAGCAGCAAGCAAGCATCTGCTTAAGAAAAAGGCATATAATATACTGACAAATAGAAAAAATAACTAAAAGAAGTAATACCAAGAAAAGAATATTGTAAAACTGCAGAGATTAATTTAATATACAAAAACAAAAGAAGATTAAGAAATAACAAAAGAGGAAAGAACTAAAATAAATAAATAATTATGAATAATAGAAAAAAAAGAAAGTATAAAATTGTGAAAATTATATAGGCAATAGTCAAAGGCCTGGATAGATGACATGAGAGGTTGGCAGAAACTGTCATAAGAGAAAAAGAAGAAAAAATGTGAACAAGATTAAAGAAGACAAATAGAAGAAAACATAGACAAAAGATATAAAATGATTAAATCAGATCAAGGGAAAATGATAGCCAGTCTGTTAAACAAACCCTACAAAAAGATAATACTTGACAGATTCATTGAACAAGAAGAAGAACTAATAAACTTAACAGTAAAACCAGAGTTAGTTAAGATTGGTATAGCAAAACATTACAAGAAACAATTCAGAATGAGAGATGTGAAACTAGAAGAAATATCAAAAAGGTGAAAAAAAGTTTATAAGCCACAAGAACATATTCAAGAGGAATGGTATATAGAATTAGAGGAAAGCATTAAAAAAAAAAGAATAGGAAAAAGTACTGAGAGAACTTAAAATAGAAACAGTATAAGCTATATACTAATCAAACAAGCAGAAAAGAAAATGCAAAAAGTCTTTAGAGCCTTTGCTGATCTTTGTTTAGAAGTAGAAAAAATATCAACCAAGTGAAAAATTGTACAAGTCTATCTAATACCAAAAGACATAAAGTAGAAATACAGCTTAAACAATATTTGTCTAATAGCTTTAATCAAAACATTTAGGAAAGTAGTAACAAAGGTGATAACAAAAAAGCTTGCCAAAGTGTTTATGAAAAGAGAAGTGCTCAAAGGACCAAACTATGCAAGTCTACTGGGAAATTCAACAGAGCAGCCAGTGCATCTTCTTAATATGATAATAGAAGAGGCAAAAGAGAAAAACAAAGAAGTATGGATACTTTTACAAGATATAAAGAAGGCATTCAACTCAGTTCTACTCAAAAGTCTTGAAATAGCATTGCAAAGAATCAAAATTCCTAGAAGAATGCTAAAATACATCTTAAATCGTTTTCACAAAAGACAACTAAGAATAATTACAGCCTATGGCTTAACAGAAGAAATAACAGCAGAAGATAGAATAAATTAAGGAAAAGTAATATCATCATTAATATGGTGCTTCTTTTATAATTTATTATTAGAAAGAGTACAAAAAGACAAAAGTTTAGAATATATAGTTAAACAACAAATTAAAGAAGGAATATAAAGCAATAATGTTACAAAATTTTGCCAAGCAGCAATTGCATATGCAGATGATACAACATGGATTGCAAGCAGCAAAGACAAGCTATTAAAGATCCTAGAAATAGCTAAGGAGTTTTTTAAAATGAATAACATAGAGATTAATAGGTCAAAATCAAAGCTGCTAGTAATAAACATGAAGGTTAGAAGAAAAGAAAGAGAAGTAACTTTTAACAAAAGCAGTATAAGAAAAAAGCAAGAAACAAAATTATGCAGTTGCTTGGAATATAGTTGAATAACAGAATGTGAGAAGTATTAGTTAAAAGAAAAGCTAAAAGAATAGTTAGTCAAATGATAAAAGACCTCAAATACAAAAAGATGACAACAAGCCAGATTACTTATATAAACAATATGATAATAATCCCAAAACTAAGCTACATGCTCCAGTTAACCAAAATCTTAGAAAAGGAAATATACAAAATACATCAACCAATAATATGTTTAGTAAAGCAAAAAAGCAATTTACAAAGAACATTAAAAAATTGCATAATAGAATATAAAGATCTTGATAAGTGTAGAACATTATAACAAGAGCTAGTAATGAAGCAAATGAGCAGTCTACTGTCAAGATTAAACAGACAAGATAGCTTAAGTCAGCTAACAAAGCTAAGAATAATACAAGATTGTCAAAGAGCAGATTTAATAAAGAATATTTGGAAGTTAGAAGAAATATCAGCTAACAAAATATGTTGAAAGCATGTTTAACAGTAATAAAAGCAAGAGAGCTAGGAATAAGCATAAGGGCTAAAAATAACCTATGGAGAATATTTGAATATGATACCAAAATACAAAAACTGTTAGAAACATGTTTGTAGAAAAGAAGTGAAATAGAGATAAATGAAGGAGGTCTAATTTATCTAAACCAACTGCTCAACACAAAAGGTAAGAAGCTAATCACTTGGCAACAATTTAAAAACTTTGATAGATGTTCAAGTAAAGGAAAAAAAGCAGAATAGTTTAAAGAAGTAGAGTTCAAAGTGCTTGAAGAGCCAACAAATAGGAAAATCAAAGAACACTTTAAGACAAACAAACATAATACTCAAGCAATGAAGACAAAATAGAAGGCTATATCAAGAGATAAAAGAAAAAAAGAGTAGATAATATATGGTGCACAAGATGATAGACAGTTAGAAAAGATAATAAAGAAGAAAAAGAAAAAGGTTCTACTAGAATATTGGCAAATGCAAAATAAGATGAGTAAGATAGCAAAAGAAATTAGTAAATGTAATGAATGTACAAAGGAAGAAAGGCAAAAAGAAGGCAGTTGCCAGCAATAGATAAGAATAAATAACAAGATCAGAGTAATTTCTAACACATCAATAGAAAAAAGAGATAATAAGATCAAGATAGTGATAGACCAGTTGATAGAAAAGGTAAAAACAAAAAAGCTAAAAGATAACTTAAAGGGCTGATAATAATAGAAGAGCTAGAAATAGAGATAATTAAATAACAGAAACTAAATGAGAATGTTAACCAAAAAATCCTAAAGATACTGAGAACAAACTTATCAAGAAACAAAAACAAATATATTATAAATACAAATAGTGCCACAATTGTAAAAAGCAAAGAAAAAATACAAGACAAAAACATGGGTATAGGATAGATCCAAACAAATGAAACACAAGAGTAGCCAGAAGAAGAAATATTTTTAGGACTAGAAGGATGGATAATGTCAAGAATAGCAAAGTTAATAGCAATATGAGCAGCAATTTTAACAATACAAAGAGAAAGACAAGTAGAAATATATATAGACAGTAATGCTGTAATAAGAAATATTAGTAGAAGTTTAAAGCAAATAAATAGAATAAAAATTCTTAAGAAGAAAAATGCAATATGGATAATGAAAATTATAGATCTTATTAAGATAAAGAGTATACAAATAGAGTTAGTAAAAGTTAAAAGTTATAGTAAAAACAAGTAAAATAACAAAGCTAATAGCCTTGCAAAAAAGAGAATAATAAGTAAAAAAGTAATACAAATAGAAAAAGTCAGTTGTAAAGAGATAGAGTACTGCCTAAAGTGGGAAAACAGATAAACTAACATATCAACAAGATTGTTATGCAAATTGGTAACAAATGCAAGGTTAAAAGCAAAATGAAGAGAAACAAATGCAATTAAAAAATTAGAACCCAAAACAGAAATTATGATTCATAACTGAACACAATTTTGGAAAAGACTAAAAACAACTAAAGGAATGCATTGCACAATAAGAAGAAGTAGTGCAAGAAGATGTGTGTTTATAAAGTGTATGATAGATAAACTTCTAATCTTAGAAGAACTTAATAAAAAAAGACCAGATGTATACACAATAACAGAGTGCCAAGTATGTTAAAATAAAATTAAAGAAACACAGTTACATCTAGTATTATGCAAAGGATAACAGAGTCTCTGAAATGAATTCAAAAAGTAACTATTACAACAGCCTGGAAAGGGTTAAAAGAAGAAGAAAAAACCTGCATTCTACTATATATACTATATATAGTACTCTTTGAAAAAAGTGAAGCAGAAGAAATAGAGATAAAAGAAGCTTTAATCAAAGTTTTAATTTCGAAAAGGATACAAGACAGACTAACACAGCTCCTAAATACAAAAGCAAGATAGCAGTTTATAAAAATAGTAGCAAAAACAGCATAAGACACATTCTATGAACAAGTTTGGAGGATATGATATGAAAAGATTAATAAATAAGAAAAGAAAAAAGGCATAACAACTAAAATAAAAAAAAAAAAGTAAAGAAGAAGAATCAAAAGAAGAAAAGAAAAGCAAATCAGCAAAAGATTGAAGAAGAAAAAAAACAAGCAAAAGAGAAAAAGGATAAAATTAATGAAAAAACTAGAAAAACAATGTTGGGGCTTGTTGTAGAAGGAAGAAGACTCTTTCACTACAGACTTTAAGTAGTCAAACAAGTAGCCTATTTTTGTTTGAAGTAGTGTGACAGGTTGCACTTAGATATCTATGAGTAGCCAGATAATGCTAGTCTTGGTTTTTAGATAAATCTATATAATTGCAAAAATAATTTCAAGAGTTTTAATAAAGTACTAGTATGACTGCTTAAAGTTAAAAAAATAAAATAAAATAAAATAAAATAAAATATTATTATTTTAATAAATATAAATAATATATAATAAGATAATAAACTTTAAGTTATTTTTAATTTTAATAAAAAAAAAATTATAATTTTAAATTAAATTTTAAACTCTTATTAACCTTAGCTACAGTTTTTATAATTATTTTCTTAACTCTTTTAAGCTTATTAGTTTTAAAAAATCTAAATAAATGTAATGCATTAATTATTTTAAACTTTTTAGTTCTAAAGAATCTAAGTAAATATAATATATTAATAAGACAAACAAGCCTAACTCTAAATTTTTTAACCAAAAAATTACAAAAAACTAAAATGCGGAAAATATAAAAATATATAAGAAAACAATACTTAAAGTATTAATAAAAAAAACAAAGTTTATAAATTACAGTTAACTAAGTTAAAAAACAAAAAAACATTAATATAGCAATTTTAAAAAGCAAAAAAAAATTTAATACACCAACAAAATTATTAATATACTCTTTTTACTAATCTTTTTTTTAAAAAATAAAGCTAAAGTGAATATATTAAGAAAACACAAAACTGGTTTAACAAACATTATTTAGATTTCTAAGAAAAAACTCAGTGCATAAAATACAAATACTTTGTCTTAGCAACAATATAAGCAAACTCTTTAAAAACAAAACTTTTGTTAGCTTTAAAATTTTTTAAAGAAATTTTTTGAAGAAATTGAAAAATTACACTAGAGCTGAAAAACAATATCAGAATATATGATCAGCTATTAATATAAACAACAACAAACAACAATATATTATATTACTATTAACAACAAATAACTCTATTAGAAAATATAAATAAGTACAAGCACAGATATTAAATAGATAGATAAATAACAGAAAAGTCTAGAAATAGAAATACAAATAAGATTAGGATTGCCATTAGATACAAATCTTATTTAATATATTAGAAGGTTTGAAAATAAAAATTGTAAATATATAGATAGCAAAATACTAGATAAAATTTTATCAAAATGTATTAGAGATTCAAATAACTTAGAACATATAGCTAAAGATTTAGTAATTTATAATTTGAAAAAATATTACAACAAAAGATTTACTTCTTTATAGTCAAATTCTCAAAGTGCTTAAAATAGCTAAAGTATGCACAGTACCACATAGTATTATTAAAGAATAAGCAACAAAACTATTAGCAATAGATGTAAATTTAGGCTCTTTTAATTTTCAAATGAATTTTAACAAGAAAGAAACATTTAAAGAAGAAACAAAAATAGAAAGAACTGAAAAAATTAAAAAATTAAAAAAAAGAATTAGTTTTGCTAGTAAAAGAAGAAAAAAATCAAGAATGAACAAATAAAAAAGAAAAGATAAATCAAGATCTAAAAAAAGTTATAGAACAAATAAAAAAACTGAGTATTTTAGTTATACAATAACAACTAAGCTTTAGTAATCTTCAATATATAGTTTCAGAAAAGCTATTAGCAAGTACAATAAAAGAAAGAGTTAATGTTGAAGAAAAGCAAACTAAAAAAGATCAAGAAATGTTAATAGATGACAGAATATACAATTTAAGAAAAAATATCAAAGATATAAATAAGAAATTATAGAACTAAAAGCAAAAGAAAGAAATTAAGAAACATTAATTCTTACAAATACAATCAAGCATAGTCAATAGTTATCAAAAAATCACTTATTTGACAAGAATAAATTTTTTAAAGCAAACATACTAATATATATAATACTAAGAGAAAACAAAAAAAAAGACTAAGTATGCTTAATGAATCTTTTAAAAAAATCATTACATTAAATCAATTCAAGAAGTTTTTAAAAATAAAAATGGTTAGACAAAAGTGAACTTTAACTATGAGTTTAGAAAAAAATGTAGCAATAGAAAAAATTAAAAAAAAAAAGGTAAATAGCTTAAAATCATTTTAGAAGATCCAAAAAAACAAAAAAGAAAACAGAGTTAGCAAGTATAAAAAAACAAAAAAAGAGAAAAAGAAAGTCTAAAAATCTTACTAAACAAAAAGAAAAGAATTACAATAAAAGTAGGCCATCTAACAAAAGATAATTTTAATCAGAATTATATTTAATGATATAGGATCTACTAGCTAATATTAATATAGAAAAAGTAAACTACATATACAGAAATATTAAAGAAGCCTATATAAAATATATTAAAAGATCTAAATACAAAGCATTAGCATTAGTTAAAATTAAAAAATTAGAAGAGAAAAATATTCCATCATTACTACCAATAGGAGTACACAGACTAGCAAGAATAACATTAGATAAAAAAGATTATAATTGATGTAATATGCAAAATCAATTTATAACAAAGTTAATAGAGCTTCTAGATAATGCATCAAAAATATGATTATTATAATGTTTAAGCAAAAAAATGCAAAATTAGTATATATACCATCTAACAGAAACAGAAATTAAAGAAGGTCAATGACAATTACTTTTGCATCAATAGAGAAAATAGAAGTAATACAAACAAAGCCAATAAAATTTAATAACTAATTACTCTTTTGGCAAAATCATAAAGAAAGAAAAAATAAATACATAAATAAAAAAAAACATAGATGTAAAATATATCAATAATAATACTATTAATGAAACTTCTGATATAAAAGGGTATGAAATAACAGAAACAATAAACAAAAAAAGAAAGTTAACAAAAACTATAACAAGTACAAGAAAAATAAAAAAAACCTAGCAACTAAAGATCAAAAGTGAAAAAAGATAAAACAAGAAAGAAGATTCAGACTCAACTACAAAAAGGAAATTCCCACATTAAGGATATTTTAGACCTAATACTAGAAAGATTAGAAAAACTAGAAAAGAATATAAAAAGAAATAGAATAGACTAACACAACTGCTTCTAAAAGCACTATAGTTAAAGCAATAAATATAGACAAGGTAATAGAGAAGTTTTTATAAAGTAAAAAAGAGGTATTTGAAAAAAGAAAAAAAATAAAGACTTTTTTTCTTGTCAAGAAAATAAAGAGTACAGTAGAAAAAAAGAAAAGATAAAAGTATAAAAACAAAATAAAGACTGCTAAAAGAAAAATAGAAAGAAGGAAAAAAAATAAAAGATAACATATTACAATATTAATGGACTTAAAACCAAAAGTTGAAAATTGAAAAATTTGTTCAGCTAGACAGAAGAAAAAGAAATCACAATAATAGAAATTATAGAAACAAATCTTACAAAAAGAAAAAAGAAATTTCTAATATATATAACAAACAAAAGATATATAGGATTTTGGGCAAATACAGTAGAGGACAAGAAAAAAGATTCAAATATTAGAATTATAATTAATGAACAATAGAAAAAACACATAGATGCTATTAAGAAAATAAATAAATATATGATAAAGATTACATTATACTTCAAACAATTAGAGTTAATAGTGATTACAGTCTATATGCCATCAAATAATAAAGTAATAAAGAAAAACATTTGGCAAAAAATTATAAAAATAGTTTTAAAAAGGAAAAACACAAATTATTGTAATAGGTAATTTTAATCATATAGTAGACAATATTTTAGACAGATGATATTTATAAAAAACAAACTACAAAAGGCTGTCAATCTTTAATTAGATAAAGAATCAAAACTTTAAAGACATATATAGAGACATGAATTTGACAATTTAACAATATATATAGTCAAATAAAGAAGCAGCAACAAGAATTGATTATATATGAATATTAGAGGGATTAGCTTTAGACTTACAAAAAGCAGAAATTGAAGAAGTAAAAGAGATTACAGAAAGTGACTGATTACAGAAAGTAACTACAGAATAGTAATAGCAAAGGTATAGATTAAGTATATAGTAGCAGAAAAAAGCAAAGCAAAGATTAAAAGAAAAAGACAGTCAAGAACAGTATACTTGTATAACTAAACAAAATCAGAAAACTGAAAAAATTATGCATAGAAATTACAAAACTAACTAGAAAGAAAAAAGATATTAAAAGATATTTACAAGAAAGAACAAAATAAAGAAAGAAAAGCAAAGAAGATAAACAATATATAGAACATAATAGAAAAAACAATTATTACAGTAACAAGTAAACATATATCCAAGAAAAAAGTATACAACACAATAACAAATAGAAAAAAAAGTCAAAACAATAACAAGAAGAAAGCATTGTTAAGCTTCAAAAATTAATCAAACTGATAAAAGCAAAAAAAAACCTAAGCAATAACAGAAAAAAGAAGTAAAGTAAATGAACAATTAAAAACACTAGACAAGAAAATTAGTGCAAAATTACCAAGATTACAAAAACAATAGTCAAAGTATAAATAGAAAATATAAAGAGTTAGAAAAAGCTATTATTAGAAAGAAAAAAAAAGATTGGGAATAAATACAAAAAAAAACAAATTAAAGAAAATATAGATAAAAGATGCAAAATAATCAAAACAGACCAGAAAATGATAATAGCTAGCCTTTTGAAATAGTCTTATAAGAAAATAGTACTTAACAAGTTTATCAAACAAGTAGAAGAAAAAACAAATTTGCTAACAAGCTCAAAAGAAGTTAAAATAGAAGTAGCAAAGCATTACAAGAAGCAATTTAGAAAAAAAAATACAAAATTAGAAGAAATGTCAGAAGAGTAAAAAGAAATATATAAACTATAAGAAAGCATCAAAGAGAAATAGTACACAAAAATCAGAAAAGAAGTTAAAAAAAAAAAATAGAAAGAGATATTAAGAGAACTAAAGACAAAAACAGCTTTAGGCATATTAGAAATAAGTTATATTCTAATAAAGCAAGCAAAAAAGAAAACACAAGAAGTATTTAGAGACTTTGCAAACCTATGTCTAAAAGTAGAGAAGATACTGACTAAAAGGAAAATAGCACAAGTTTATCCAATATCAAAAGATGTTAAGTAGAAATATAGTTTAAACAACATTTGACCAGTAGCACTAATAGAAACTTTTAGAAAAGTTGTAATGAAAGTAAAAACAAAAAGGCTTGCCAAAGAGTTTATAGAAAAAAAATACTAAAAGAACCAAATTATGCAGACCTTTTAGACAACTCAACAGAACAGCCAGTACATATTCTTAACATAATAATAAAAAAAACAAAAAAGAAGAATAAAGAAGTACAGATACTTCTGCAAAACATAAAAAAGACATTTGACTTAGTGCTATTTGAGAGTTTAGAATTAGCACTATAAAGAGTCAAAATACTTAAAAGAACAATGAAATATATTTTGAACTTGTTTGATAAAAGACAATTAAAAATTATTACAGCTTATAGCCTAATAGAAGAAATAACAGTAAAAATAGTATAAATTAAAGTAAAGTAATATCTCCATTAATAGGCAGCTTTTCTATAATCTACTATTAGAAAGAATACAAGAAGATAAAGGCTTAAGTTATATAGTAAAATAGCAAATCAGAAAAGACATGCAATACAGCAACATTACAAGGTATTACTAAGTAGCAATTGCATATGCTAATAATATAACATGAATTGCAATTAGTAAAAAACAACTAATGAAGATATTAAAGATAGCAGAATAATTCTTTAAAATAAATGATATAGAAATAAACAAATTCAAATCAAAGCTGCTAATAATGAATACAAAAGTAAAGAAAGAAAAAAAAAAAATTTTTTGAAAAAACAAGATAATAGAAAAAATAAAGAACAAGATAATTTGCTTACTAGAAATATGACTAAATAACAAAATAATAAAGTACTAGTTAAGAAATAAGCTAAAGAAATAATTAGTCAAATAATAAGAAATCTTAGATACAAAAAAAATAACAATAAGCCAAATTGCATATATAAACAATATAATAATATTAAAATTAAGTTATATACTACAATTAACAAAAATGTTAAAAAGAAGTATAAGTAAAATACATCAACTGATAATAAGCCTGGCAAAGCAAAAAAGCAATATATAAAAAATATTAGAAAACTGCATAATGAAATACAAAGTCTTAGAAGTTGCAGAACATTATAACAAGAATTAGTAATAAAACAAATAAGTGGCCTACTAGCAAGACTAAACAGACAAAACAATCTTAAACAGTTAACAAAATTAAAGATAACACAAGGTTGCCAAAGAATAGGTCTTACAAAAAATATATAAAAAATAGAAGAAATATTAGAAAATATAGAAGATTAGAAAAATAACTTAGTTTGTCTAATATTACTAAAAACAAGAAAGCTTAATATAAATATAAGAACAGAAAGTAATTTATAAACAATGCTGAGATATAGAACCAAAATAAAAGAACTTATAGATACACAATTATGAACAAAAAATGGAACTAGAATAAATAAAGCAGGCTTAATATATCTAAATCAGCTAATTGATATATGACAACAGCTAAAAAGTTACTAAGGTCTATTAAGTAAGGAAAAAAAAGCAGAATAGTTCAAAGCAATAGAATTAGAAATATTTAGTAAACCAGAAAGCAAAAAGATTAAAAGATATTTTAGAACAAATAGATAAAATAACCAAGCAATGCATATGAGATGAGAGTATATTTTAGAAGATAAAAGAAGAAAAGAATAAATAACACATAATATACAGAATCATTAACAGTTAGGAAAAATAGTTAAAAAAAAAAAAAAAATACTAGTAGAACATTAGTAAATGCAGAGTAAAGAAAGTGAACTAGCTGTCAAAATTAACAGATATAAGAATTGTACAAAAAATGAAAAACATTTAGAAAATAGCTACCAATATAAATAATAATAAACAATAAAATAAGTGTGATTCCAGATGCATTCATAAAAAAAGGCAGCAACAAGATCAAGATAGCAATAAACCAAATAATAAAAGCAACAAAGATAAATAAACCAGAAATTGAAAAACAGAAACTCAAGAAACAAAGAACAATAGAAAAGCTAAAAATAGAAATAATCAAATGACAAAATTTAAAAAAAACATTAGTTAAGAAATGATAGAAGTTTTAAGAAGAAACAAAAACAAATATACAATATACACAGATAGAATAGCAAACTTAAAGACTAAAGAAGATACAAAAAGTAAAAGTAGTATGGGTATAGGATAGGTGCAATATAATAAAACACAAGAATAGTCAGAAAAGAAGTTAGTACTAAAACTAAAAGGTTGGCAAATATTAGCAATAGCAAAATTAGTAGCAATATGAATAGCAATCTTAACAGTACCAAAAGAAAAGCAAATAGAAATATATATAGATAGCAATGTTGCAATAAGAAACATTAGCAGAGGTTTAGAACAAGTAGACAAAAATAAGATTCTTAAGAAAAAAAACACAATATAGATAATAAAAATTAGAGATCTTATTATGACAAAAAACATTTAGATAGAGTTTTTTAAGATTAAAAGCTACAGTAAAGATAAATAGAATGATAAAGCTAATAGCTTAGCAAAAAAAAGTACAACAAGTAAAAAAAACAATACAGACTAAAGAAGTCAGTTGTAAAGAAATAGAGTATTGCCTAAAATGGAAAAACAAATGTATTGACATATCAGCAAAATTGCTTTGCAAGTTAATAATAAACACAAAATTAGAAGCAGAATAGAAAAAAATAAAAGCAATTAGAGAATTAGAACCAGAAACTGAAATTATAATTTATAATTAAACATACTTTTGGAAAAGACTAAAGAAGTACACTGTATAATAAAAAGAAGTGTAATAAACAAACTTATAATATTAAAAGAGGTTAATAAAAGAAAACCAGATGTATATATAACAACAGAATGCCAAGTCTGCTAGAATAAAACAAAAAAAATACAGGCATATTTGGTAGCATATAAAGAATAAAGGAATTTTTAAAAAAGAATTCAAAAAGTAACTATTACAATAGCTTGAAAGAGGTTTAAAGAAAAAAAGTTTGGGTCTCTTTATATATATTATATATAGTGCTTTTTAAAAAAATAAAAGCAAAATAAGTAAAAATAAGAAAAGCACTAATTAAAGATCTTATTTCAAAAGAAATACAGAACAGATTAAGGCAGCTTCTAAGCATAAAATCAAAACAGCAGTTTATGAATATAATAACAAGAATAACCTAGAATATATTCTACAAACAAGTATAAAGAATCTGATATAAAAAAATCAATAAATAGAAGAAAAATAAAGAAATAATAAGTAGAATAAAAAGGAAAAATAAAAAGAAGAAAATAGCACTAAACAAAAAAGAAAAACCAAATTAGCAAAGAATAGAAGAAAAAAAAAAAGTGGAAGAAAAAGAAAAACAAATTGAAAAAGAAGCACAGAAAACAATTTTAAAGCTTGTTATAAAAGAAAGAGTGAAGACCCTTTTATTATGAACTTTAAGTAGTCAGATAAGCAGCTTACTTTTGCTTAAAATAATGTAACAGGTTGCACTTAGATACTATTAGAGTGGCCAGATAATGCTAGACTTAGTTGTTAAGAATATT
>CAJVQA010003422.1:0-19509 GCA_910591915.1 Cetraspora pellucida | reverse complement strand
AATAAAATAATAATTTATTAATAATATAGAATATACTTTGCTTATAAAATATATTCTTAAAAACATATTTTATAAACCTAATATAAAAAATTTTTCAAAATATTAATAAACTTTTATGTATTAAAATTTTAAAGATTAGATTTAAAAATTTTTACTGTTTAAAATTTTCAAGATTTTTTAAAATTTCATGTTTCTGAAACTAAAAAAAATTTACAATAAATTTTTATAAGAAATTGCAAAAATAATACTAATAAAAATTAACATTCTTTATATAAACTAAAATATTATATTAAGAACTATAGACTTAAAATTAATATTTAATGAGTTCACTAAAAATTTATAAATAAGTTTTTGATTAAAAATTTTTTCTAAATTTGTTTATTTTTAACTTATAAGCAATATATAATTTTTTTTATAATATAAAATTAAATACTGCTATAATATAATTCTTATTTTCAAAAATTATCAAATAAAATTTTATTTAAATATTTTAAAATTTAAAAAAAGTAGATTATAAGCATATTTTTAATAATTTTTTAGGCAAATTTGTCTAAAAAAGCTTACAGATTAAGAGATAAGCTATAAATAGACAAATTAAAAAAATTTTTAATTAAAAAAAATATTAACTAATTCTTTAAATAAATATTTTTTTTTCTAAGGCCATAATTATTAGCAGCTATTACCTTTATTGTATTTTTAATTATAGTTACATAACTTGTACAAGATAAGTCTACAACTAGTTATATATACAACTTTTGGTTGTCTATTTTAATTAGTTTGCCTACATAGCAGGTTCTACACTAGCTGCTATACCTGCAATCTATTAGAAGAGTATCTATTTAAATATTCTGATTCCTATACTTATACTAACAAATAGTGCACAAGTTTCTATATACCAAAGTGTTATCTAACCTAACCTTGACATTTTTGTCTGTACATCCATTAAGTCATTACATATTTCAGAATACATCACCTGACTATAGAGCTTCAGAAGGCCTTTTTGCTAACTAACTACTTATATTTAGTTTCTTGTTAATAGGGCTTGCCTTTGCAGAATTTATCCAAACCCCAGTATTGACTTTTAGTATATTCCTAGTACTTATAATATACTTCTGCTTCTAAACTTAGACTCTCAATCCAGGTAGCCTAGAAGGACTATGACTTGTTTTTGGTACCTCAGGGTCTACTTTTCAAGATTTTTTTCTCTGGTTCAAGAGTTTTGGTAATCTAATTAGTGGTACCCCTCATCTGAGATTCTTGCCTATCTAATTTCTTCTATATTGATATTCATTTTCTAGGTCTAGTCTTTACAGTGATACTGTCAAAGATCTGTATACCTTTCTATTTGGGTCTTCTCAAATGGGCTTTAGCTTTCTAGTTTACAAATTTACCTGATCACAAGGACTTATTTTAGGTTTATACCACCCAATATCAGTTTGTATTCCTCTATATAACTCCAACATTGTACAAATGCTTCATAACTTGCCAGTCATGCTAGTGCAACAATATTACAAGTATCTTATTTTAACTAATCAACAAAATGCCATCATTGTAATACTGTTTATATTTTACATAAGTAATTATTCAAATTTTTGCTATTGGTGGGTTTTGAACTTACTACCTACCACTTGAAAAGTTGACAACTTATCCATTTCACTAAGTTGCCACAACTCTTAACTCTTTAAATATTAATTTTAAACTTATAATATTTAATACAATATTATAGCTTATATAAAAGATGCCAACTTTTATTAATACAACTTTTTTAATTTATTTATAAAAAATTTAGACTTGTATTAAAATAAATTTTTTTTTTAGTTTTGAATATATATAAAATTTCAAAAAATTTAAAGAAATTTTTTAAAATAAAAATTTTTAAATAAAATTTTTTAAATTTTTATTACTTAAAAGTTCTTATTAATTTAAAAAAAATTTCCAATAAAGTTTGTAAAATATATTTTTAATAAAATATTTTATAAGTAAACTGTACTTTATATTATTAATAATTTATTATGTTATTTAAAAAAATACTAAATTTAATTTAAAAATCTAGACAAATTTGTTTAAAAAACAGCTTAACAAATAAAATATTTGATATTACTTATATTAATTATTATAAAATATTTAATATTACTTATACTAATTATAAGAACTTATAACAAATTAATAAAAGAGCATATACTAATAATTTTAATTAAATATTCTTTAACTCTTTAAACATCTTCCAAAAGCTTACATATTCAAAAAGCCTAACTCTCTTTACTAATAACAAGAAGAAGCATCTTGTATTGCTAATTATTACTGTTTTATTTGTAACAACAAAATTTTTTCTATATTAAGAAAATTTTTAGATAGATGCTAATAAATATATATCAAATAATCAATATTTATTGATTATAATATAATGATATATGGAGTGTAGCAACTTAATGAAGTGAACAAGTTGTCAATCCTCCAAGTGGTAGGTTGTAAGTTCAAAACTCACTAATAATAAAAATTTGAATAATCACTTATGTAATATTTATATATTGTGCAACAGCTTTTCTGTTAATTAGTTGAGATAAGATACCTATAACTATGATCACATCAGCATGACTAGCAGGTTATAGGGCATTTGTATAATCTTGGTTATACAAAAGAATGCAAACTAGTACCAGATAATATAAACCTAAAATAAGTATTGTAGTTATATAAATCTATAGAACTAGAAAAAACTAAAATCTATTTGGAAAGACTTAAGTAAATAGGTAATACAAATTTTTAACAGTACTACTATAAAGACTAAATCTAGAAAACAGTTACTAATATAAAAAAGCCAGATAGGTAAGAACCTTAAAGTAAGAAGTACTATCAACCAGATCACTAAAATTAAATTAAAAGAAAAGAATATTAGGGCAGCTTAATATATCATAATCAGGTCACAGTTCTATCAGACTATCTGAATTGGAAGTTTGAAATCAAAGCAAGAATATACTATAAGTACTAGAAATATAAGTAAAGTAAGTACTAGGGTTTAGGTAAACTCTATAAGTTTAGCCTTGTTAATGTTCTATAGAGTAAGTAGATAGCTATCAAAAAGGCACTCTGAAACTTTACAGTCAGATGACATGCTCTAAAATATGTAATAGCTTAACAGACATACAAAAAGGAAGACTAAATGCTAGGTTAGATAACACTTAGTTGTACAAGAACCTGGTGTTACTTGTCTGTATACAGTATAAGAATCAGTGTATTTAAATAAATATTTTCCTAGTAGATTACAGATATGACAGCTAGTATAGAACCCTTTGGCAAACTATTTAAATAGATAATTAAAGTTATATATGTGGCTAGTTGCAACTTACCTTGTACAAGTAACATGTAATGCATTAACTAAAACACAAATAAAGGCAGTAGCTACCAATAACATTAGTTTTAAAAAATAAAAAAAATATAATATAATAATATATATTAGCAGAGTAGTTATACTAGAAACAATGTTTGTACAATGTACAATGTAATGTATAGTTTACAGACAACTTAAATATGTGAGTACAATTCTCAGCATATAATTAAGTAATTTGTTATCATAACTTCGTGTATCACTCTAAACAATACTTTAAAAGGTAGATACTAGAAACAATTGCCTCTATACAAAATCTTGGAATTAATTAGTCTGTATAACTTATTTATTATTCAATATTTTTTAAAAAAACTTAAATAAGTGCATACATCTGTAAAATAGAAGATGCTATAACAAAGAATAGTAAAAATAAGTTTTTTAAATATAAAAATTAGTGTCTCAATATAAATTTAAAGGGCTCAATGCTAAATATTTGGTAATTTTCATTTTTTTTTTATTGAATTTTTTATTAGACTGATAAAATAATAATTACTAATTATCAAAAACTTAATCAAAAGAACTTGGTGATCATTTTTAAATACAGATATGTTTTACAAATTTTTGCAGAGCCTCAGAATTTTGGATCAGATTCATCAGAACTAAGTAATGCTAGCTAATCAACTATATAGCAGTAAAACATTAACTTTATTAATAGTGTTATAGATAAAGATGAAACACTGTACAGCCTGTATAGTATTTTACTTTGCAAGTATTTTTTAGACTGCACAGTGCAATTTTATAATTCTAACTAGCTTTATAATCCAGGCTTGAATTATTAATCAGAAATTGGTTTGAATCAGTCTGAAAGAAAAACAGTCAAACATGCAGATCATTTGACTACATTTAAAGTTGTTTTGTTCTAGATCTGATCAAATAATCTGCAAATTTGACCAGAATTATTAATTTGCTAATATGTAGAGAAAAAATAAATAAAAAATGCAAAACAACAAATATGATGTTTAAACTAACCTTAGAGCATTAATTAAAATAATGAAAGTCCAACTTTATATATATAAAGTAGATGTTATATATATATAAATGCAAAACCTAATGAGTAAAAAACTCTAAAAACTAAGGTTATGCAGACTGTACAGGCTGCAACCTGTGCAGTAGATTCAAAAAAACTATTTCTAGTCAGAAATAAAACTGACACTCTATAGAACCTGCAAAATAGATATTATTGTAAAATACTTATCTAATTAAAGTTGCCTTTAATAATCAATTTAAAACATGTATGCTTGGCCCTAAGAAAGCTATATAACAAACATAAGTCTTCATGCAGGACCTCCTCTCTAAATAAAGAAAGGTTAACCTAAACCAACCTGTTCACACTAGGAATAAATGTTGACTTTATCTACTCTACTTGGATTAGATGTAAAGTTATATCAAAGAGAAGTGATTAATAACAATATATTGGATTCTGGCTTTAGATAATAAAACTAAAACATTTCTTATCAGTTTTATGAAAGTTATATAAAATGTTAAAGTAATAAAAGGCTGTATAAAAGAGGTAAAGATTAGAACAAAAATAGTTAGAAATAATGAAAAGAGTTATGGTCTTGTGTGGGCTTTTTTTGCAATCAATTCATTATAAAAGGAGTAGAATTTTCTTCTTTTAAAAGTAAAGTTTAAGTTTATAGTTTAGAGTCATAAAATAATATAACTTTATAATTGCATTGCTTCTACAAGATAATACAATTAATAAAAGCTTTTTTGAACTAATACAATATGCTCTTTAAAAAAAAATTGTAATACTTATTTTGTAATGCTCTTTATTGATCATCTTAACATTGTTCAAATTAAAAACTACCTCTATATCTTTGAGAAACATTATATAGCATAATTATTTTTAAGCAACAATCTGTTGTATTTGACCATCTCTAAACTTGACTATAAAACATGTAACAATAGGTTTTTAAACTTAGTCATTGAAATCCAAACTAATATTCAGATTGCAAATACTATTAACTTCTTTTATAAAGAGTTATTTTTTTATATTAGAAATAGATTGCAATAAAAAATATGGTTTTCTGTAACTAAAATAATGTCTGTATAGATATTTTTCATTTCTGGTTTTATATGACAAGATTGCACAGCTACTTATATATTAATATATATCAAAATAATATATTAAAATGATATATATTGATAAACTAGTATATATTGAAATTTGCATATAAATTAATTATTATTAAATCTATTTAAATTAATAATAATTAATTTATTGTTATCAATCAATACATAGCACATATTTAATATATAGATATTCAAATATGGTATATATGATATTTTAAAGTAAAGACCAATTTTGTAACTCTCTTTATAGATCACTTGTACCAAATTTTGTTAAAAAACATTTAATTATTCCTTAAAATTTTATTAAATAAACCTTACTTGCACTTTTAAATAAAGTTGTTAAGATCATTTTTCTCTATTTAGACAGCAATGTTTTAAGTTCCAATAACATCTGGCTACTGAGAAATATTTCAAAAACCAAAATTTGGTTTTTGCTCATTTATCATATATTTTACTAAGAAAACATATCTTATTCCTTAGTAGAAAAATACTAAGCATCTCAAGTTAATCATTTGATATATAATTTATTTTAAACAAACCAAAACTCACCAAGATACAAACAAAAAGATGAAAACTAAAACCTGTCTTTGCAGATTTTTTTATTGACATTTTAGGAAAAACTGCAAAGGTACCCTAGAAATTTTACTTTACTGGCACCCATTAAATTTTCCTAAACACCCAATTAGCTTTTATAAATATATTACAATCAACAAATCACTTCTAAATAATCTAATAGCTCTTAAAATTAAGAAATTTTTCTTAAAATCAATATTATACAAATAATTTATACTACTAAATTTCATATCCATTGCCAAAAAAGATAGTTACACACAATGCCAAGTATTATTACTGTTGAACTTGACTCTTTTGACTTTAATAATTACATCACCAAACACAGTAACAGTTTTAGCACTGTTACTTATGATAGCAACATCTGAACTCTTAAAGTTTTATCTATCAATTTCAATCTTACAACATTTGACTCTCAAAACAACTTTCATTTTTTTGTTAAACCTACTGAACCTGTCATTACCACCTGCCTTTATAAAAAATATCACATATACTTTGCTTCTCAATATATTACTATCCTAGTACATCTATAACCTATCTCCAAAAATACTTCAGACTCATCCAACTCTATAGAAATAGATTTCGATATAAAATTATTCAAGTCTCTTAAAAGTCTTTCAAGATCCAAATTCCAGCCAAAACATGAAATTACCCATCCATTCCTTACCTTCTGCAGTGATATTAGAAAAACTTATACAACTCCTGTTTCTTTCAAATTATACTAACATCATACACATACTTGCATTATATGCAAAATTAAGAATATATTATGTATTATTCTGAAAGATAGCAAACACTCTTTAGACCCACAAGCCTTAACCTTTGTAACTAGTAAAGGAAGTTTTTCTGCTTAAACAAAATGCATTCATTCTTTTAAACTAAAATATCCAATCCTATCAACATCCATAAACTAGGAACAACACAATCTATACTGTAAATTTAAATGCTAGCAATTATTGGCAAAAGAAAAATGAATATTTTTCAAAAAATTTCTTACAAAATTACCTAAGAAAGCCAAAATCATAAATGAATCTAAAGACAACAAACAAACAAAATTAACAAAACCCAAAAAAACTCAAATAATAATAATTAAAAAAAAAATGATAAACAAAAAGAAAAAGAAACTACTCAAAAATATGATACAACAAATAACCTTGATTGGTTTCTAAACTATCCTATTACTCCTAAAATGCAGCAACATAGTAAATTAAGCATACCACTAGCCTTACAAGTTTTCTCACTTCTAAAATCATTTCTTGTAAACTTCAATCTAAAACAAGTAATTTCAACTGAACCAACTGACACAAAACCAAATAACAGATCTCTTGCAAATATTTATTTAACTATATACTTAACAAAATAGCTAGCAGCAAATTCAAATTTCTAACTAACTTTATTTTTGAAACTAATCCTGAATTTGACAAATCAAACACTATTCTTTTTAAAGTTTTAGTTGAAACTCTTAAAGGCTTAGTATTCAAATTTACAACAGTGCTTTTTATTTAACTGAACTATTTATATATTTTTCAATCACATTACTCCATTTCATCATACTCAGCAAACAACAGAAAAAAGATTGCCATCAACATGGCATGTTTACACTTATATTTAAACTACATCTATAAAACTATTAACTTCAAAAAATTTATGAAAAAACTTGACATTAAATCTCTACACTTTACTTTAAACTTTAATATTGATTATGATGCAGATAAGCTACTATTTGATACTTAAAATGACAACAGATTCAATATTAAAGTTAAATTAAACATTTCTGCAAAATATTTGAAGATAACTTCAAAATTCCTTTACTTAAACCCTATACCAAAACTTATGAAACCTGGTTTTAAAAATTCTTTGAAAAGTACAAAATTCAATTTGAAAAAATTGACCAACAAAAAACAAGCAACTATATCAAAATGTTAATATCTCAAAAGCTTATTGAAGACTGCAAAAAACTTTTACTTTTTTTCAAGTACTTTATCTACATTTCAAGAATGATCTAAAGCTACTTTCAAAGCAGTACTTCATCATTTTCATAAATGTAACAACAAATCTTGCAACTTATTACCAAAAAAAACAGAACATTGCTTTGAAAGTATTTCCAATTACTATTTCTTACAATCATTCAAATCTCATCCAGTGTTAGAATCTAACACAAAAGAATGGGACCATCCTCTATTAGAAACTAAATTATTTCAACCAGAACAACAATTAGCAGCAAAATTTTTAAAACCAACATCTACAACTAAACTAAGAAAATTAAACACATTAACTGAAAAAGACTTTGCATCACTTAACAATATAAATAGTGAAATTACTTAAACTATATATTACTTTTACCAATACTTAAAAAAATACCTACAAACAGCAACAGAAAATAATAGTATTCAAGAGTTATCTAAAGAGAAAGCTCTTAAAAAAATCATAGACTCTACTACTGTTATACATATATTAGCTTGCATAATTACCTACTATAAAATTTGATCTCAATTTAAGATATCTCTCAAACAAATTAAAATTGAATATAATAAAATATACTAACCTGAAGCTGAAAATTTCCAAATTAAACACTTACTTTAGAACTTAATCCCTATACTACACCAACACAATGTTTTTATTAATCAACTAAACACATCTAATCATCTTAATATTCTATTCCTACTAACTAAACATGATCAACTGCCTAGCTAGTTAATCTTGACCAAAACTGAATAAAGGTCATTATATCATGCTCATAATATTAAAAATATCAAAGAAATAAGACAGCAAATTAATAATAATATTGCCAAAAGATGCAGCAAACTACAATCAAACACTACAGCTATGATAAATTGTATACTTAACAAATACAAAGACCTAATTAAGTTTGATAATACCTGAACTGATACTAAAGTTATTACTAATGTATCAAGTATTAAACTTCACATTCAGCAACATTTTGACTAATGGACATCATACAGACAAACCAATCTTCAGATTTACAAATCTAACTAGAAAGATGAATATAATTCCAAGCCACATATTAACTCCAACTGATATCAAAAAGTTCTTAAAGAGTTTACTGTTAATGAAGTAACAGAAACACTAGCACAGCTTCTAAATAATAAAGCCTATGGCCCTTTAGGCATTAATTATGAAATGCTGAAGCATGCTAGCACATCTTTTTTTTAAGCAATTACAGCTCTACTAAACAGATGTTTACTTACAAATCATATTCCAAAACAATGAAAAAAAGGTAGAATCTTTCCAATTTCTAAAAAACCAATATTCAACCGTAACTTAATCAATACTAGACCCATCAGTTTTTTGAAGCATACCAAGAAACTTTATACCAAACTTCTCACAAACTGGTTAAATAACATATTTACAAAGTATGAGATTTTATCACCTTACAATTATATTGCACTCTTAGGCAATAGCACAGCTATACCTATTCATATACTTAACAACATAATTGAAGATGTATTCTGCAACTCCAAAAAACTCTGGCTTATATCACAAGATATGGCAAAGCATATAATTCTGTTAATCTTGATCTATTCAAAAAAGCACTTTATCATATTAGTATGTTATTAAAGCTAATTGATATACTTACTAACTTGTTAACAAATTATCAAAACAGAGTAATTACTAATCTGGGCCTTACTAATCTATATACAGTCAAAAATGATATTAATCAAGGAGAAACTATCACTCATCTTTTTTGGCATATTTACTATAACCTACTTATTCACAAAATTGCATCACAACACAAAGGCTATATATTATCTACAACTTGAAAAACTCATCTTTTATGACTCAAGACCAAAAGCCTTTGAATTTCTACTTCTGTACTAGCATATATGAATGATACACTTTGAATAGCTCAAACAAAATTAGAACTCGAACAGATTACTCAAACTGCCATATCCTTTTATCTAATAGCCAACATTCAAATTAATCTCTTAAAGTCCATTTTTATCTCAAACTCTACTTCATCAACTACTCAATTTTTTAACTTGATTCTTGAATCTATACCAGCTAGTCAGCCTTTTAAATTTTTAGGCTGCTGATTTACTCTCAATAATAAGCATACACAACAAATTAAAATTATTCAAGAAGAAACACTCCAACTTACCAACATTGCCAATACTAAAAAAATTACTGACAAACAAATTACTTATATGATTAATATTGTTATTATACCTATACTTGAATATAGACTACACAATATAATTCTGTCTTAATCTATATGTAACAATATACTAGCCAAATATCTAACAGTAATTAAACACAAATCTCATTAGTCTGCTCCATTTCTAATAGTATCATGCTCAATTCATACTTATATAATATTTATAAGGGTGATGCTCATTTCGCTGACAATTACTTCAATGACAGCCTATTTCACCAACAGTCAATTTGCCAACAAGTTTATTTCACCAACAGTCATTTTACTGACAGTCATCTCATTAACAAAGTAATTCTGGTCATTTTCATTAGGGTCAGTTGGAATTAGAGTTAATGTTAGTGCAACTTTAAAAAAAAAACTTGTCAGTAAAATGGGCTGTCAGTGAAATAGTTGTTAGTGAAATAAACTTGTCGGCAAATTGATTGTCAGTGAAATGGAATATTGGTGAATTGATTGTCAGTGAAATGACATGTACCCATTTATAATATCTGGAACATCCAACTTTAACATCATATTACCAACTTTTTATCATGATTAATAACCCTAATATACTTGGAATTTCTACCTGAATAAGACTACAACAACTTCAAAACAATCTCTGGTCAGTGACCAATATACTTTAGCACCCACAACCAATTATTGATGAACTTAACAAATATATACTAAATTTCAAAATCATCCAACTTCTAATTTATCTAAATATATAGCTTAGCCTAATACCATCTATTACAATTTCTAGCATCTAGAAAAAATCTTATCACAATATTCTTAATATACTACTTTCAAAAAACAACTTAGAAATCTTAATATACTAGATCTTAAACAGCTCTGCACTGCATATAATACTACATTACTTGAATGAAAACATTTTTTACCTTGACTGTTTCAACTGTCCAAAGGTAGAAAACCATTATGGTTTACTTATCTGGAAGATTCAGTAATAGCCCACATCAGCTACAGAACACTCCTTTCATATTATCAACAACCAGGATATAACCTTTTTGCCTATAGCTTACAACAAATTCCAAAAAAATCATAACTATAGTTACTTATATATAATAATAATGAGATTATTATTTGCAAAATCTGTAGATATTTTCATAATACTAATCAAATATCTATCACATATTGGCAATCTGATATTAATATAAATCAGCCAAACTATTATTCTCTTCTGCTAATTAAATATACACTCTGTTCAGTATGTTCTTTAAACTCAGACAGAATTAAAAACCAATGTACAATTAATGCATTAGCAGTTATATTTACTAAATTTCTAAGAAGAATAAATTTTAACTCTATTAATTTCAATTCCAATTACTTGGATCTTATATATTCAACAGCAGTTAAGCACTCTTTATCCATTTCCTCAGCCCCAACAATTACTATTCCAAACTCTTCTGCAAGTAAATCTTTGACCCAGAAGAGATGACAAATATACTAGACCAATTTTTTATTATTAATGCCTCACAACAACAAATTAACTTTTATACTGATGGTTCAGTAATTGATATTGAAACTAACCAATACACTATAGGTATTGGCTAGATTCAAATCAATAATAACAACTAAATTATTCATAAATTCTTTGCTAAAATTCACTTTTGGCCATCTTCTTACAAAGCTGAACTAATGTCTATACTTTTAGCTATCTCTACAGCTCTTCAAAATTTGATAATTAATATTTTTACAGATTTTTAATTAATAATTACTAAGTATTCTAATATTTATACTATACTTTTAAACCCTAACAAACTCTTCAAATTCAATACATGGCCTATATGGTATATTTTGTTAAGTATTATAAAATTATATAACTTACAAGTTACATTTCACAAAGTCCAAGCTCACTCTGATGACCCTTATAATAACTTAGCAGATTTACTTGCAAAATAGCATATTTCTTCTTCTTCTCTATACTTTAACTACACTAACATTTATAACCTATATTATAATATTTATTGGAACCAGCATTTTATAGAACACCCAACTAGAAGTTTTATTAAAAATATCTGCAAAGCTTATATTCTGGCTATGTGGACCTCACAAAAATGCAACCAAGAATGAAACAACCTTATTTCAGAAATAGATTGAAGGTATGTAATAAGGTTGATAGAGAGTATAATATTGGCAGTAGTTTTTTGCATTCTTCTGTTAATTTTTGTGATATTAACATTTTAATATAATTGCTTGTTTTCTGTTGATCGATTTTTTTAAATTGATACTGTATTTTTCAAAAAAAGGTTTAAACCAGGTTTCATAAGTTGTAAGATGGGGCTTAAGTAATGAGATTCTAAAGTCTTTTAAAAATTTCTCAAATGGAATGTTGAGAGTTGTGTTAATATTAAATCAGTTATCATTTTGGATTTTGAATTCAAGTTGCTTGGAGCTGTGTTTAATGTCAAAGTGAGTGTAAATCATAATAGTTTAATATCAAGTTTCTTCATAAATTCTTCAAAGTTAATGGTTCTATATTTATAGTTTAGGTAAAGATGTAAGTGGGCTAAGTTTATGGCAACTCTACATCTGTTAGTATATAAGTAGGATGGGATAGAATAGTGTGTTCAGAGGATATGCAGATAGTCTAGTTGTGTAAAGAAAACTTCTGTAAACTTGAAAAGTAAACCTTTGAGAGTATTATAAAAAGCTTTAAAAGTAATTGGCTTTGATTTATCAAAGTCAGGGCTTGAGTTAATAATAAACTCTAACAAGAACTTAGATTTTTCACTTGCTATTTTGTTAAGAATATAGCTAAAGAAGAATTTGGCAGATGGGCTGTTGTTATTTTTGTCATTTTCAAATTTATTGAGAATAACTTGTCCAGAAATAAAGTCTCTAAGATTTGATTTTAAAGGGTTGAATAGTTGTAGAGCCAGTGGGGTGTTAAGTTTATTATGTTGTTGCATAGTTGGGTAATAAAATAGTTTTTAAACCAGTTGAAGTCTTTGGAAGTAACACATTTCTGAGTATTTGCTTTTTGTTTAGGTTGTTTATTGTTATCCACATTCTGTTTGCTGTTATTTGGGGTTTCTTTTAAATTAGAGTTGTTATTTAATTGATTGTTAGTATTTTTAGTCTTTTTGAGAAGCTTAACCAAAAATTTTTTAAGGAAAATGTGTTTGTCTTCTGCAGATAGTTGAAAACATTTGATTTTGCAGTAAAGGCCACATTGTTCCTAGTTTATAGGGCTTGTAAATTTGGCTAGCTTTAGTTTGAGTCTGTGTATACATTGGGAATGGGCAGGAAAGCCACCAACTTTAGTTTTAAAAACATAAGCTTTTGGATCTAATAAATGTTTGTTATCAGTTAACATGATGCAAAATATATCTTTGGTTTTGCAAATGATACATGTATGTGCATGATGAAAATAGGCCATTAAAGAGATTTGGTTATCAGTGTCTTGTCTACTATTGTTGTAACAGTTAAAGAATGGGTTAGCAATATTGTGTTTGGGTTGAAAGAATGACTTTGGTATATTATAAAAAGATTTGTAAAGTTTAGCATCTAGATTAATTTCTATTGAATTAGATGACTTAGTTGCTATTGTGAAAGTAGTATCAGAGGTAGGTGGTAAAGATAAATGCTATGAAGCAAAGTATGTATAATATTTTCTACAGAGACATCTTGAAATAATAGGTTAAGTAGAACTGGAGAAGAAGTGGTAGCTATTGTTAATGTCACATTGTGTAAGGTTGAAGTTAGTTAGAAGAACTTTAAAGCTTTTACAGTTTTTGTTTGAAATAACTAAGGTTCAGCTACTATATTTGTTTTGAAGGATATCTAGGTTGAAAGAGTCTGGCTCAATAGTAATAATGCTAGGCATATTGTGTAACTATTCTAGTATGATGTTTGTGTTAGTAAAAAACAATTTTCAAATCAGATTGAAAAATCTGATTTTCTGATAAAATTTTCTAATTTGGAGGCTTTACAGATAAGTTAGGAAGAATCTGAGAAATGTAAAACTAATAGAAAGACTAATTGGATGTTTAGAAAATTTTAATAGATGCTAGAAAAGTGAATTTTCCAGGACAAACCAATGAATTTTCCTAAATTTACCAGTAAAATAATCTGCAAAAACAGATTTTAGTTTTGTTTTTTTTTTAGTATCTCTGAGTTTTGGTTTGTTTGCTATAAAATATATATCAAAATGACCAAATGAAGTGCTTGTTATTTTTCTAATAAGTGACAAGATATAATTAATTAGTAAAATATTATGCAAATAAGCAAAAACAAAAATTTTGATTTTTGTAACTTTTCTCAACAGCCAAGTGTTGCAGAAGCTTAAAATATAGCTGTCTAAGAGGAGAAATTGAGCTAAGCATCTTTACTTAGAAGTGCAAGTAAGGTTTATTTAATAAAATATTGAGAAATAATTAAATGTTTTTAGCAAAAATTCAGTACAAATGATCTATAAAGAGAGTTACAGAATTGGTTTTATAACTTTAAATTACATTTTGTCTAAACAAAATATATAATTTATTAAAGATTATTTTCATACAAAATGTAATTTAAAGCTCAAAAAAATATTTTTCTTTAGAGCACTCATTTAAAGTATGTACAGTATAAAATATGTTATAATAAAATTATGTGTTAGCAATAATTATTAAAAATTGGATATAAATAAAAAAAAATTCATAATCAGTAATAAAATAATTATCTATCTTTGCTGTTAAATAACTAATAGCAACTTTATCTCACTTGTTCTAATTGAACTCTTTTTAGTTTTTGTTTATTTGAAATAAAGCTTTTTTTAATTCAATGAGTTTTCTTGAAGAATAAACTTAAAGTTCTTATGTTCAGTTTAGATTCAGTTCAGTTTGAGTTAAACCCAAACTCAAACTGAATTTAAACAATAAATTTTACTAATTTTAAACATGAATCCAAACTCTGACTTATAATTTCTGAACCTAAACCAGACTCAAACATTGTAATAAATTTGGTCTGGGTCTGGTTCAAAGTTTATGAACAAGTTTAGATTTGAATATGAAATATTTAAAAAAAGGTTTTGTAGTTTAAAGTTTAGCAAACTTAATTTCTAAAAACTTTTCAGAAATTGAGTTTAATAAACTATAACCTATACTATTATATAAATAGAGCTTTAACTTATATACTTTTCTCTTATTTAGTCAATATACTGTATTGTATATTAAAAAAATCTAAGCATATTTTATAATTATAATAATGATAAACTTATAACCTATACTATTATATAAATAGAGTTTTAACTTATATACTTTTCTTTTATTTAGTCAATATACTGTATTGCATATTAAAAAGCTCTAAGTATATTTTATAATTATAATAAATATAAACTTATAACTTGTACTATTATAAATAGAGCTTTAACTTACATACTTTTTTCTTATACTGTATTGTATATTAAAAAAATTGATTAGTATATTTTATAATTATGATAATAATAATATTGATCGAATAAATTATATAACATTGATTATGATAATTTTTTATTTTTTTTGGTATTAAGGTAACCTCTTTGGTCTTTTGACTTTTATTAATCACTTATCGGTATTGTGGTTCAATGAACCACTACAGAAGAGTGTACAATTGGCTACATATATAACTTTTCTATATTATCTATTTAAGAAGTCTGCTCAAAGATTCCTTACCAAATGCCATACATAACACTCCTGCTTGGATGTTCTACTTTAAACTCTCTGAACCTGTAATCTGTGTTAATATCACTAGTCATTTTAGATGCCCAGATCATCATCCTCAATCTTAGGACTAATTTATCCTTGAGGTAAACCCCCCCAAAGCCTTCTGTACATATTTTTACAGCTAACCTAGATATCACTATAGCAGAACCAACATTTGCAATCAGAGCTAAACATTAAACTGCTATGCCTTTGTAGAGTTCACTTAGACCCCAGCATCTACTTCATAGTATAACACTAGTACTTTAGTATACCTCTGCCTTTTCCTCTGTCCTTTTACCAAACTTCCAATCCAGATAGCCCATGTAGAACTATGACTAGTCCATTGATATATAAGGTTGGCCTGATATTCTTTTCCTTCAATTCATTCTAACAGCCTGCTTGGTAGTACCTCTGAGACTCTCAACCCAAAGGTTCTTGCCTGTTTAGCTACTAGGGTCAGGTACTAGACCTTGATATCTGTTTTGCTGAGCTAGCCTTTACAGTAGGGCCATTAAAGATTCAGCTACCTCTCTACTCGAGTCTTTTCAAATGGACTTCTTGTTACCTAATTTTAACAGATTTACATGCCTACAAGGACTTATCTAATGTTTGCACCATCTGATATGTCAGTTTGCATTCCTCTGTATAACTTCAACATTGCACAGATGCCCCATAACCTGCCAGGCATGCTGGTGTGACCGCCATTACAGATATCCTAACCCAATCGTTAGTAACAGTTACTGTAATACAAATATTACATAGGTGATTATCCAAATTTTTACTGTTGATGGGATTTGAACATCCAACCTACCATTTGGAAAGTTGACAATCTGACCACTTCACTAGGTCACCACATCCTTGATCATGATAATTTAAATAATTTAAAAGGCAATTATTTTTAAAGAAATTTTTACAAATAATTATCTTGAATTGGATTAGGTTAAGTAAAAAAAAAAAATTAGCCAATGAATAATAAGTTTTATATCTATAGAATTAGAAGAAGTTATATCAAAAATCTCATATAATAATCATAATAATGCTCATGATAATAATTATAATAATGACTATAGCAATGCTATGATAATGATCATGATAATAACTATAATAATAATGCTGATGATAATTATAGTACAACTAGCAAGTAAAGTAATGGAAGTGAGGTGTAGAATTTTTTTAGAAAGCTGTATGGTACAAGGAAAAAAATCAGCTAAATGTACAATATCAAAGTGCCAATATAATAAGTTTTTTTGTGGAAAGAGAGGCATTACTAGGTTACTATAGTGTCACTTGAAAGTGCATAATAGACTTAGTATATTATAACAGAAAAATTTAATAATAAAAAAAGAAAGACACAAAGTGAATGTAGTACTGTTGAGAATGCATTTAGAAAGGTTAGCTTTAAAGTTCTAAAGTGCTAATCACAATACTATTAAAATATAATGTCTAGTACAGGCATTATGTTTTAATAGTATTATGCTTGGCACTTCAGAACTTTAGTTAGATCTTCTTTTTTTTTTTTTTTTTATTCTTTAACAGCCTTGTTGGAACTTTAATACAAAATTTTACTAATTGAAACATTATCTATTTCTAGTAATTCACCTTTGCAATTGCAAGCCTAGCATCATCCAAGTACAGAGACTGCACTTAAATGCGACTTGTCACACTAACCTATTCCTAGATTGGGAAACTTTGTTAGCTCTGTCAAGAACCGAACCAGAATGGACTATTCCTATTCTGTATTATTTCATCTACACCTTTTATAAACAACTGCCTCTATTCTATCTCCTTTTCTTTGTATTTCTCTTCTCTAACCTTATTCACTAATGTTTCTTTACTTTTCACTTTCTTTATACTGCATTTACTATTTTAAATCGTCTTGTCTCTTCTTTGTTTTAATTTCATTGTTATTTCATTTTCTTCCTCCCACTCAATTACTGTTCTACATCTTTGCCACCAGATTTCTTCTCTAAACATC
Organism: Cetraspora pellucida; assembly: GCA_910591915.1. Lineage (NCBI taxonomy): Eukaryota > Fungi > Glomeromycota > Glomeromycetes > Diversisporales > Gigasporaceae > Cetraspora > Cetraspora pellucida. Next base: position 1,675 of record CAJVQA010003422.1, on the reverse strand, counting down.
TCCTCTACAATCTTAATGTATAATCTGATACTCTGCTTCACAGCTTTACATGACATCTATTTAGCATATAACTCCTTAAACATACTCTCGACTGCTAACCCATATATGCATGCCTTTTTATGTTTAATTCTATCTACTTCTGTTTCACCAACTAATATTCTTTTCAAGTCATGTCTTGTAAGCTTGCACTTGTTTAACTTGTCAAACTTTTTCCATACTAACCAACATGCTAACTCTTCGATATTATTTCAATAGCCCTTATATTCCTCGCAAATGAACAGATGTCTTGATAACTCTTCATCTGTTTTATACTCTTTACATAAGTCTGAACTATACAAGTCTGGTGCTCTCTTCTTTAACACCTTAAGCACTGGCAAACTATCTGTAATGCACTTAATTCTAAATGAGATTCTCTTGCTCTCCTCTAATGATTTACACTTGTTTCCCATTAAATTTCTATTTTCTTTTCACAACCGTCTCCAATTACATTGTGCTTCTGCATCTGGTTCTAGCTCTTTTGTCACATTTGAGCAACATCATTTAGCACCATTCATCAAGTTCATTAATGTCTTGATAAATTTTCTTGTTGGTACCTCTACTACTGTTTCTTTCCAAAATAGCGCATATGAAAATCTCAAATTTTTCTTAAGCTTCAAATCTGTAATTTCAATATGTCATGCACCTTCTTTCGCAAGCTTATCCACTCTTTCATTCCATAATATCCCACTATGTGCTTTGACTTTAACTAATGATAGCTTAATATTCTTCAACTTGCACATGTCTTTAATCTTTGTAACTAATCTAAAGTTCTTACTTTTACTCCATACTCTAACATTATATAGTAGTTCCTTACTTTTCAGACTTGCAATTGCTGCTGTATTATCTAATTTAATAACTACCTTACTATTACATGCTACAATTAATACTGCCATCCACACTGCCGCTAACTCTGCCTTTGTTGATGATGGCCATTTTGCTATTCTAATTTTCCCTTCTATTAATAGTCTACTCTTATCTTTGCTAACCTGAACCCAACTTGCACCCATTCTGTACTCATTTTCCTCTTTTACTAGTAACCTGTTTGTATAAAAACTGTAATTTGTATACTCTACTTTTATGTTTTCCTCCAATTGCTTTAATAACAATGTTTCTAGATTACTATCAAAGCCTTGCATTTTTAACAGACTAGTCTTATGTGCATGTATTTTTATTTTTTTATTTATGATTTTTTCTTCACTCTTACTTCTATTCTCTATGTAACTCTCTTTATATTTACTTAGTTCTTCTAACAGAACTGGAATATTCTGGTTGTTCTCTTGTCTGATTCCTGGCAACATGCCTGCTATTTTTTTTTTTTAACCCAATGCTGACAGTTATTTGCATTCTTTCTGTTATCTAAGTTGCATTTTTCACATTCAACTAGTACTGAATAATTTTGATCTTCAGTTCTTAATGCGCTTCAGTAACTTACAAGTACATCTTTCTTTCTTTTTTTAATTACTTTGTCTATTGTCAAGCTCATATTCTTCTTATTCACTAGTACCCATTCGTGTCTTCTTCTATCTTGTGTTAACTTTTTGCATGTAAATCACATTGCCATTGTTAACCTGTAGTTTTTCCTTTAACTACAGTGATATCAGAAGCTGCTCAACTATAGTATGATGACTATAACTTG
>CAJVQA010003421.1:0-19510 GCA_910591915.1 Cetraspora pellucida | reverse complement strand
TTATAAATATATTCTATAAATCTTCAAATATTAAATATATTTATTTAATTGCAAGTTAATATGTAAAATTTTGTGTATCACATTTTAATTCAAATATATCAAATTGGTGTATCACACTTAATAAGACGACTAATAATATATATTGATTAAATGCTATATATTGATTAATTTCTGTAATCAAATTTTCTAATAAGAAACTGATTATAGGTTTTTTAAGATATCTGAATTATAAATCTAAAAACAAAACAAAAGTGTATTAAAATACTAAAAATATGTTATAAAGTAGATACTAAAATATAAATAAACTTTACAAAAACAAGATTTTGTTAATAGTTTGTAAAGTAGATAAGTAGTTAACAAAAAAGACCCTCTAAAACTTACTTGTAGATGTTATACTTTGAAATATATAACAATTTAAAACCTAGTTCAACAAAAAAAATATTGTGCTGCTTAGATAATATATTGGTTAAATATATATAAAAATATAATAGTAGTTAACTAATTAATAAAACAGATAATCAGAAAATTTAAATAAATAATCTTTAAGTAGTTTATAGATATATTATCTAATATAGTACTTTAAGATGAACTTCTTTTTTTTATTTTTTTTGCTTTCACTAAGGCCATAGTTATGGCAGCTACTGCCTTTATTGTAAATTCAATTATGATTACATAACTTGTACAAGGTTACTCTTATACTACACTAGCAGATAGTAGCACAAGCTCCTGTACACCTAATTAGATGCTGTCTAACCTAACCTTGACCTCTCTGTCTGTACATCTGTTAGGCCATTACATATTTCAGAGTATGTCACCTGACTATAGGGCTCCAGGGGGCCTTCTTGCTAACTAACTACTCACATTTAATCTTTGCTAACAGGGCTTGCTCTTGTAAAGTTCACCAAAACCCCAGTATTAACTTCATAGCATATCCCTAGTACTTATAGTATATCTTGCTTCCAAAACCAGACTCCCAATCCAGATAGCCTAGTAGGACTATAACCTGTCTCTAGTATCTCAGGGTCTGCTTTCTAAGATTCTTTTTTTCTGGTTCAAAACTTCTAATAGCCTAGTTGGTGTTATCCTTCATCTAAGGTTTTTGCTTGTCTGATTTCTTCTATATTAGTATCCATTTCCTAGGTCTAGCCTTTACAGTAGTACTGTCAAAAATCTGTGTTACCTTTTTACTTAGGTCTTTCCAAGTGGGCTCTGGTTTTCCTAGTTTACAGATTTACTCAGCTATGAGGACTTATTTTGTGTTGCACTTTCTAATGCCAGTTTGTATTCCTCAGTGTAACTCCAACATTGCACAGATGCCCTATAACCTGCCAGTTATCTGGTGTAACTGTATTACAGATACTGATTCCAACTTATCAACAGATTGTCATTGCTGTAATACTGGACACAAGGACTTATCTTGGGTTTGCACTACCCAATGCCAGTTTGCATTCCTCTAAGTAACTCAAACATTGTACAGATGCCTGTAGTACTAATATACAACTACCCCAGTGGCACCAACAGATTTTCACTGATCAACATTTTTTTAAAGTCATAAAATGGTACATTAGGGTCAGGTTTATAATTATAGCAATACTTGTTTTATACTAAAATTTGCAAGAACTTTTTTTTTACTAATGCACAGAAGATGGTTACATAGTTGAAATTTTGAGTTATGCAGTTTTTTTAAAAAATGGTAGTTTTTGTTTTGATTTCACATTGCACCTAATCTTGTAATCTAATTGGTCAATCACTATCGATCAGTAAAAATCTATCGGTGCCACTGGGGTAGTTACTGATATACATAAATGGTTTTCCAAATTTTTGCTATCGGTGGGTTTTGAACTCTCAACCTACTACTTGAGAGGTTGACAACTTATCTACTTTACTAAGTTACCACATCCCTTTTAAGATAAACTACTTAAATAATTAAGCAAAAGTTGCTCATATAACTAGCTATACTCTTATATATCTCTGTAAAAATATATAATTATATAACTAATTTTATATATATTAATAAATAACTATTATAAAACATGACTTTTAATAACATATAAAAATTTTCAAATTGGTTTTACACTCTCTCTACTGATCCTAAATTTTCAAACAAGACTAAAAGCAAATACATAGAAAAACATAAAAACAGATCTGACAAACTTCACTTGGACTTCTAAGAAAAAAAGACTTAGTAAACAAAATACAACTATTTTGTTTTAACAACAATATAAGCAAAGTGCTGTCAAATAAAACTGTTGCTGGCTTTCAAAACTTTTGTTAAAAATTTTTAAGAAAATTAGAAAACAGCATTTGACTTAGAAAAACAAATCAGAAGCATGTAACCAGTATACAAAATAAACAAAACCAAAGCAACATATTATGTTATACTAAACAACAACAAGAATTAATGATAATTAACCCAATTAGGAAACAATAAGTAAGTACAGCATGTGTAGCAAGCAGATAGATAAACATCAGAAAAGTCTAGAAACAGAAATACAAACAAGATTGGACTACTATATAGCACAAGTCTAATATAACATATTAGAGGCTTTGGTAATAGAAATAGAAGATATATGGATAGCAAAATACTAGATTCAATTCTGTCAAAGCTGATAAATAAGCCAAACAACTTAGAGTATAAGCAAGAGATCTAGTAGTTAATGATCCAAAAAATATAACACCAGATAACCTACTTTAGTATGGCCAAATTTTAGAAATACTTAAAATAACAGCAGTATGCATAGTATTACATAGTATTGTAAAAGAATAGTCAACAAAATTAGCAACAATAGACATAAACTCAGAGATATTCAACTACCAAGAAATACAAATAAAAGAAAAAAATCTAAGAAAAAAATTAAACCAGAGAGAACAGAAAAGACAAAAGAAATCAAAGAAACAAAAATAGCACTGACTATGAAAAAAAAGAATAAAGAAGGCAACAATAAAGAAAAGAAAATAACCCAAGATTTGCAAGAAGTCATAGAACAAATAAAGGAACTAAGCATCTCAACTATGCAACAACCAAATCTTGAAAGTTTTCAAAATATAACTGAAAGAAAACTGCAAAGTGCAGCAAGAAGTAGAAACAACAATGAGGAAGAAACAGATGAAGAAGGCCAAAATTCTTCAATTGGTGATAGAATATATAAACTTAAAGAAGACATCAAAGAAATAGACAGAAAAATTGCTAAACTAAAAGCAGAAGAAAAGAGCCAAAAAACCTCAAAAATAATAAACACAATAGAGTAAAGTTAGTAGTCATCAAGAAATCATATATATGACAAAAGCAGATCATTTAAAGCAAATATACCAATATATCTAGTACTAGGAGAGAACAAAGAAGAGAGAGTAAAATACACTCAATGAATTTTTTAAGAAAATTATCACATTAAATCAATTCAAGAGATATTTAAAAATAGTAATAGTTGGGTAGAAGTAAACTTCGACTGTGAATTTAGCAGAGATGCAGTGATAGAGAGAATCAAAAAGAAAGAAGGTAAATGGCTCAAAATTATTTCAGAAAAACAAGAAAGTCAAAAAAAAAACAAAGTTAACAAGTATACAAAGACAAGAAGAAAAAAGAAAAAAGACCCAAAAATTCCAAAAGACAGAAGAAAAAGAAAAATGATGAAGAAACTCACATAATAGAAAATGAGTTAGAAATAGGATTATTGCTAATGATATAGAATTTGCCAGCTAACATTAACACAGAAGAAGTAGATTACATGTGCAGAAGTATTAAAGAAGCCCAAGTAAAATATATTAAAAGATTCAAATACAAAGTACTGGCAGTAATCAAGACAAAAAAAATAGATGAAGAAAGTATTTCATAGTCACTGCCAATAGGAATACACAAATTAGCAAAAGTAATATTAGGTAAAAAAAATTTTAATTTGCATAATCTGCAAAACCAGTTCACAACTAGGTTGGTAAAACTTTCAGAACATGCATCAGAAGTATTGTTATTATAGTGCTTAAAGAAAAAAGGTGCAAGATCAGTATATATACTACCTAATAGAAACAGAAACCAGAGAAGATCAGCTACAATTACATTTGCATTAGCAGAAAAAATGAAAGTAGCATAAACAAAGCTGATAAGATTCAACAACTATTTACTCTTTTAGCAAGACCACAAGAAAAGAAAAAACAAATATATAAACAAGAGTGAAAATGTTAATGTTAAATATATTAACATAAAAGATATCACTGAAGACTCAGAAGTAGAAGTATACAGAAGCAGCAATAGTAACAAACAAGAAAAGAAAAATGACAAGCATCACAATAGTTACAAAAGAAGAAAAAGTAAAATCAAAGAAACAAAGCTACAGATGCACAATGTTTTTCAGAAAATATTAAAAAGATTAAAAAGATTAGAACTCAACAAGACTAGGCAGTCCTGGCTAATTGCTTCTAAGGATGCACCAATTGAACTAATGCATATAGATGAGAAGATTAGAGATTTCTTGCAAGGTGAAAGAAGATATTTGAAGAGAAAAGAAAAGAAAGATCTCTTAATCTAAAAGGAAAAGAAAATAGAATGGTTTTACACTAGCTGTCATACCTGCAACCTAAAAAGAAAAAAAGCATAACAAAGAAGAAAAGAATACAAGAAAATTTAAAAAAAAAGTGAAAAGAAGAAAGGAAAGAAATCAAAATTATATTTCATAATATCAATAGACTTAAAACTAAAGGTTGGAAACTCAGAAATCTGCTGAGCTGGGCAGAAAAAGAAGAAATTGCGATACTGAGAATTACTGAAACAAATCTGACAGAAAGAGAAGAAAAGTTTTTGACATATACTGCAAACAATAAATATATAGAACACTGGGTAAATGCAATAGAAAATAAGAAAAAAGGATTAGGCATTAAAATTCTGATAGATGAACAATAGGAGAAACATATAGGTGCAGTTAAGAAAATAAGTGAATACATAATGAAAATTATACTATACTTTAAGCAATTAGAGTTAGTAATAATCTTGGTCTATATACTACTGAATGACAAGATAATAGGAAAGAGCATCCAACAAAAAATTGTAGAAACAGTCTTAAAAAGAAAAAAAATAAACACAAATAGTCATAATAGATGACTTCAATCATATAGCAAACAATATACTAGACAAACAACACCCACAAGCAGCAAACTGCAAAAGATTGCTAATCTTTAATTAGATAAAAAAACAGGATTTTAGTAATACATATAGAGATATGCATTTAACTAAACAATAATACATATAGTTAAGTGAAGAAGCAGCAACAAGAATTGACTATATATAAGTGTCAGACAGACTAGCAACTAGGCTGCAAAAAACAGAAATTAAAGAAGCAGAGAAAATTACAGAAAGTGATCATAAAATAGTAAAAGCAAAAATATGGATTAAACATGTAATAGCAAAAAAAAGCAAAGCAGAGGTTAAGAGAAAGAAACAGTCAAGAACATTATATTTGTTTAATCAAGCAAGAACAGAAGATTGGAAAAACTATACATAAGAGTTATAAAATTGACTAGAAGTTAAAGAAATACTAAAGAACATCCAAAAGAAAGAACAAGACAAAGATGAAAGAATAAACAAAATAAATAATATTTAAGATGTAATAAAAGAAGCAATTCTCACAACAGCAAACAAGCACATATCCAAAAAAAAAATATACAACACAGTAATGAATAAAAGAAATCAAAAAGAACAGCAACTAGAAGAAAACTTAGTTAAAATACAAAGGCTAATCAAATATGCAAAGACAAAAAAGGACCAAAAAGTGACAGAAGAAGAAGGAAGCAAAATAAATGAACAATTAAAAGAACTATACAAGGAAATAGATGCAAAACTACCAAAATTGCAGAGGCAATAGTCAAGTGCATGGATAAAAGATATAAAAGGTTGGAAAAAACTACTACAAGAAAGAAAAAAAAAAGAATGATAGCAAGTCCAAAAAAAGGCAAATAGAAGAAAATATAGATAAAAGATGTGAAATGATCAAGACAAACCAAGGAAAGATAATAACAAGTCTACTAAATAAGCCATATAAGAAGATAGTACTTGACAGATTCATCAAGCAGAATGAAGAAAAAACAAGTTTGTTAACAAAGTTAGAAGAAGTTAGAAAAGAAGTAGCAGAACACTACAAGAAGCAGTTTAGGAAAAGAAACACCAAATTGGAAGAGATGTTAGAAAAGTGAAAAGAGATATACAGACTACAAAAGGATATAAAAGAAGAATGGTATACAAAAGTCAAACAAAAAATCAAGGAAGAAGAATGAGAAGAAGTATTAAAAGAGCTAAAGATAGGAACAGCTCTAGGTATATCAGAAATAAGCTATATTTTGATAAAACGAGCAGGAGAAAAAACACAAGAAGTATTCAAAAGCTTTGCAGATCTGTGTTTAGAAGTGAGAGAGATTTCAACCAAATAGAAAATAGCACAAGTGTATCCAATATCAAAAGATGTTAAATGAAAATATAGCTTAAACAACATATGACCAATAGCATTAATAAAAATATTTAGAAAGGTTGTAACAAAGTTGGTAACAAAAAGGCTTGCCAGAGTGTTTATGAAAAAAGAAATACTCAAAAAACCAAACTATGCAGGCCTTCCAGATAACTCAACAGAACAACTAGTACATATCTTAAATATGATAATAGAAGAAGCAAGAGAAAAGAACAAAGAAATATAGATACTTTTGCAAAACATAAAAAAAGCATTCAATTTAGTTCTACTTGAAAGTCTTAAACTAGTATTGCAAATGGTTAAGATACTTGAAAGAACAGTGAAATACATTTTAAAACCTGTTTTATAAAAGACAATTAAGATTATTACAGCTTATGGCCTAACAAAAGAAATAATAGCAAAAGATAGTATCAATTAAAGTAAAGTGATATCACCTTTAATATGATGGCTCTTTTATAATCCATTATTAGAAAGAGTATAAAAAGATGAAAGCTTAGGCTATACAGCAGAGCAACAAGTAAGAAAAAATACATAATGCAACAATAGTACAAGTTACCATTAAGCAACAATTGCATATGCTGATGATACAACATGAATTGCAAATAGTAAACAGCAGTTGATAAAGATCTTAGAAATAGCAGAAGAGTTCTTCATAATGAATGATATAAAAATAAATAGAGCAAAATCAAATTTGCTAATAATGAACACAAAGTTAAAGAAAGAAGAAAGAGAAGTAATATTCGGAAAAAGTAAAATAATAAAAGAATCAAGAAATAAAATAGATCAATTATTAGAAATATGGCTAAATAATAGAATGCATAAAATATTAGTAAAGAAAAAAGCAAAAGTAATAATAAGTTAAACAGTGAGAGACCTTAGATACAAAAAAATAACAATAAGTCAAATTGCATACATAAACAATATGGTTATAATACCAAAACTAAGTTACATGTTACAATTAATAAAGGTGTCAGAAAGAAGCTTAAGTGAAATACATTAACTAATAATAAGTCTGGCAAAGCAGAAGAGTAATCTGCAAAGAATGTTAGAGAACTATATAATAGAACACAAAGATCTTGGAAGCTGTAGAATACTATGACAAGAGATAGTAATGAAACAAGTAGATGGGCTAGTAATAAGATTAAACAGACAAGATGAACTTGAACAGTTAACAAAATTAAGAATAACACAAGGCTGCCAAAGAGCAGGTCTAACAAAAGACATATAGAAAGTAGAAAAGATATTAGAAAATGCAAACAGCTAGAGGAATAATTTAGCTTGCTTGACAATATTAAAAACAAGAAAATTAAAAATAAACATAAGAACAGAAGACAATTTATGAACAATATTTAGATATAGTACTAAAATAAACGAACTCATTGACATCAACTTATGAAAAAGATGTGGAAGTAAAATAAACAAAGAAGGTCTAGATATGAAAAAAGAAAAATTAGTTATATGACAATAGCTAAAAAATTACTAAGATCTGTCAGGCAAAAGGAAAAAAGCAAACTGGTTCAAAATAATAGAACAAAAAATGCTTAGCAAAGCAGAAAGTAGAGAGGTCAAACAACACTTCAAGACAAATAAACAAAATACACAAGCAATGCAAGTTAAATGAAAGAGTATATCAGAGAATAAGAGAAGAAAAGAATAGATAATATACAGTGCACAAAACTATAGGCAGTGGGAAAAATAATCAAAAAGAAAAAGAAAAAATTACTAGTGGAACATTAGCAAATGCAAAGTAAGAAAGATGAATTAGTTGTTGAAATTAAAAGATATAAGAGCTGTACTAGAACAGAAGAAGGTACAGAAAATAACTGCCAACAGTAGATTAAAATAAACAACATAATTAACAGGGTTCCAGATGTGTTAATAAAAAAGAACAGTAATAAAATTAATATAGCAATAGACCAGACAACAGAAACAGCAAAGATGAAATGACTAGAAACTGAAGAACAAAAACTTGAAGAAATTAGAACAATAAAAAAGTTAGAAATAGAAATTGTCAAACAGCAAAGACTAGATAAGTACATCAACCAAAAAATAATAGAAGCTTTAAAAAGAAATATAACAAGAGACAAGAACAAGTATATAATATATACAAATGATATAGCAAACATGAAGGCCAAAAAAGATACAGTAAATAAAAATAAAATAGGTATAAGATGGATCCAGATGAATGAAACACAAGAATGGCCAGAAGAAAAAATAGCAATAGGCTTAGAAGAATGGCAAACATCAACAATAGCTAAGCTAGTAGCAATATGAATAGCAATATTAATGATGCCAAAAAAAAAGCAAGTAGAAATATATACAGACAGTAATGCAGCAATAAGAAACATTAAGAAAGGTTTAGAATAAATAAATAAAAACAAAATTTTTAAAAAGAAGAATGCAATATGAATAATGAAAATTAGAGATTTTTTACAACAAAAAATATACAGATAAAGTTAGTCAAAGTAAAGAATCACAGTAAAGATAAATGGAATGACAAAGCTGATTGTCTGGCAAAGAAAAGAGCAACAAGTAAGAAAATAATACAGGTTGAAGAAGTCAGTTATAAAGAAATAGAGTACTGCTTAGAGTAAGAAAACAAACAAACTGACATACTAGCAAGATTGTTATATAAGCTAATAACAAATGCAAGATTAGGAGCAAAATGGAGAGAAACAAGAGCAATTAAAGAATTAGAACCAGAATTAAAAGTTACAATATATGATTGAACATTTTTTTGAAAAAGGCTAAAGGCAACAAAAGGGGTACATTGTACAACAAGAAGAATTAGTGCCAGAAAAAGTGCATTTATAAAATGTGTAATAGACAAACTTCTGACTTTAGAAGAACTTAACAAAAGAAGACCAGATGTGTATACAATAACTAAATGTCAAGTGTGTAAAGATAAAGTTAAAGAAACACTGATGCATTTAGCAGTATGCAAAGGACAAAGAAACTTATAGAAAAGAATACAAAAAGTGACTATCACAACAGCCTGAAAGGAACTTAGTGAAAAGGAAAAAAACCCAAATCCCTCCATATGTGTTATACATAGTGCTCTTTGGTAAAACTAAAACAGAAGTAGTGAGAATGAGAGAGGCTTTAATTAAAGGCCTGATTTTAAAAAAAAACACAAAATAGATTATAGCAGCTCCTAAACATAAAGTCAAGACAGCAGTTTGCAAGTATAATAGCAAATACAGCCTGAAATACATTTTATGAACAAGTATAGAAAGTCTGATATGAGAAGGTCAGTGAATAGAAGAAGAAAGTAGGAATAACAGATAGGTTAAAAAGAGGAGAAGAAAAAAAAAAAGTGGAATCATGTAAAAAAAAAAAGGCAAATCAGCAAAAAATAGAAGAAAAGAAAAAAAAAGTAAGAGAAAAAGAAGAACAAATTAAAACAAAAACACAGAAGACAATTTTGGGACTTGTCATAGAAGGAAGTAAACCCTTCTATTATGGACTTTAAGTAGTTAACAAGTAGCTTACTTCTGCTTAAAGTAATGTGACAGATTGCACTTAGGTACTATTAAGGTAGCTAGGTAATGCTAGACTTAGTTGTTAAAGATATTTATATAATTGCAAATGTAATTTTAAAATCTTAATAAAGTAGTAGCATGACTGCTTAAGAGAAAAAACAAAACTTTTAATAATAATAAAAAAAAATTTAAATCTTACCTATAATGAAATTTGAATTATATTATATTATAATACCTGTTTTTTATTTATTAGTTGGATTTATGTATCTGTAATTTTAAGTACACCAAGTTAAATTTTATTTAATATTAGAAGCTCAAAGCATTTATATAAAGTGTAATTTTATATATATATAAAGAAATATTAATAACTAGTATTATATAAGACTTTGATACAAATTTATAATAAAACTACTAAATACAAAAAACTAAAAAACTAAAAAAACATAAACTTAATTAAAAATTTCTAAATAAAAAATAACAAATTTTTAACAGTATTATTAAACTAATAAAACTCATGAATATTCTTTAAAAAGATTTACTAAGAATCAAATAACGAGATGCATAAAGAAGTATATAATTAATCAGATTATTTAATTTTGCTAAAAGAAAAAAATACAAAACAGAGTGTAGTGATTTAGTGAAGTGGTCAGGTTGTCAACCCTTCAAGTAGTAGGTTGAATGTTCAAATCTCATCGATAATAAAAATTTGAATAATTATCTATATAATATTTGTATTATAGTAACTGTTACTAATGCTTAGATTAGGATATTTGTAATAATAATTACATTAGCATGACTGGCAGGTTATATGGCATTTGTGCAATATTGGAATTATATAGAGAAATGCAACTAACAAATCAGACAGTACAAACACTAGATAAGTTCTTGTGACTATGTAAATTTGTTGAAATTGGATAATATGAAATTTATTTGGAAAGTTCCAAGTAGAGAGATAGCTAGATCTTTGACAGCTCTACTGTAAAGGCTAGCTTAAAAAAACAGATACCAAGGTCATAGTACCTGGTTGTAGTAGCTGAACAAGCAAGAATCTTTAAGTTGAAAGTCTTAAAGGTATCACTAATTAGGCTGCTAAAATAAACTAAAGAAAAAGGATATTGAGTCAACTTAATATACTGATAGACTGATCATAGTCCTATACAGACTATCTGAATTGAAAGTTTGATAAAAAGATATATAAAAAGACAGAAGTATACTAAAGTACTAGAGTTATAATATAATATAAATACTAAAGATAAGTAAACTTTATAAGAACATAGCGGTTTAATAATTAAGTCCTAACTACAAGTGTTAGTTCTGCTATAGCAATATCTAGATTAACTATAAAAATAGATACAAAAGGTTCTAGGAGGTTTACTTCGAGGATAAAATAGTTCTAAGTTTGAGACAATAATTTGAACATCAGGTATGACCCAGTGAAATTAACAGGTTTGCAGATTCAAAGAGTTTAAAGTAAAATATTTAAGCAAAAGTATTAGATACGATAATTGATAAAGAACCTTCAAATAGACTTCTTAAATAGGTAATATAAAAAAATTACACATATAACCAATTATATACTCTTCTTGATATAGTTCATTAAACCACATTTACTATCATTAAATAAAATCAAAAGACCCAAAAGGTCACCTTAATATTAAAAAAAAAAAAAAAAAAAAATACAAAGTATATCATATCAGGTTATTTAAATTAGTAATTAAAAGAATCTAATTAGTATCAAGTAAGAAGATTAATAAAAAATAATAAAGAAGATGTTAAAAAGATAGGTACTGAAGTTTGGATAAACTTTACAAAAATAGAAATAATATAATATAACAATTTAATAAAATAAATATAACTGTAAATGTTAATCTTACTATAATAATTTGAATTTATACATATTAAAAAAAACTCTTTTCTGTTCATCTCTGATCAGAAAAGGAAAATAAAAAACAACAATTATAAAGTCACTAAACACAAAACAAAACTTAACAAAAAAGTCTATCTCAAGAGCCAGAGCCCTTGTACCTAAGAAAAGAAAACTCCTTCTAAGAGTTGAACCTTTATTAACAAAAAAAATTTTTAAAATACAAAAACTTGATGTTGAAAGAGAAGACAACAACCCTTAGACAGAAAAGTCTGACAACATTTCTTCTGAGTGTGCTCTTACAACACAAGAAGGGACAGAAGTAGCAAGTGAAAAACTAGTACTAGTAGTAGTAATCCAAAACAAGAAAGACTGGTTGAAAAATATTATTTAAAGAAACAACAACTTCTAAACTTTAGAAAACATGTTAAATCATGAGAACAAAACAAGTGATAAAAATGTAAACAACAATAAAATCAGTCATATGTCAACTATTAAAGGAGAAACAAGTTGTACTACAGAGGAACAGCACAAACACAGACCCACTTTAAGCTATGCATCAGCTGCCAAACAGGGCACAAACTTGTCAGCAAAATTAAAAAGAAGAAAATTAATCTTTGTGGCTTTTTTTCCTAGAAACTAAATTAAATCAAAAAACAATAATGCACTAATTATTGAAATTTCAGATCTTTGTAACTCTCTCAATGAAATTATGACCTCTTTATACAAAGGTCTGGAAGGAGATATTATTGCAGCCAAACAACACTTTAAAAAAGGCTTAAGATTTTATTTAAAAATTATCTTTCCAAACCAAGATCGATTATTATATTATGCTACTAATGGCATTAAAATTTTTAATGAAACATATTATGACTATATCCTAACAGATACATGTAAATCCTTCTTACCAATTAAAGTAAGAAATGTACCATTAGGAACCAAAGAACACATCTCTAGTTTGGTGAAAGAAGCCTTTGAAAATTTTGAAAAAATTGTCTCAATTAAACCTTTACTTATTGAAGGCACTTCTTACATAACAGATCAATAGATCATTATCTTTAATAATACTAAAGACCCAAAATTAGAACAAAGAATCCCTTGTTTCATATATGGGAACCCTCATAGCAAAAGGTGGCAATATGTCAAAAAAAATTTTTTTTTAAAAATACAATTTCTTAAAGAATTATAATAATAGGCATATAATTTTTATAAAATTACAGAATCAAAATTTTTGCACATTGCCACCTTTTGCTGTGGTCATCCCCATATATAGATGATAATAGAGTGACTACCAAGTAGAAGAAGGCACCAAAAGTCTGTTATTTCTGTGACCAAATAGAGCATATTAAAAAAGACTATGCACAATTTCAAGAAGCAAAAAATCTAAGACTATACTATCAAAAATTCAAAAGAAAAAGTGTACAAAACAGAGTATCTATAAAAAACCTAACAGAGGATAACTCATATATGAAAGAAGTAGAAAACCTTTTAACTCAAGAAAAAACCCAAGACATGAATATGAATAAAACCTGCTTACAAGAACAAGTAATAGAAGAAATTATATCAGATTATAATATAGATAGCAAAACAGATACTGTTTATGCAAAAATTCCTATTGAAAATAATCTTAACACAACACAAGAACTAGCAATTAACAATACAAATGAGCAAGAAAAAGTAGATAACCCTACTTTTATATTAGTTATATACAAAAAAAGAAAATATAAAGACTTAAAGCCTTACAAAGTAATTAACAAAGAAAATTACCAGGATGATCCAAAACAAAGAGTCTGTAAAAGCTCTAAAACTAAATAATTTATTTTTAATGAACTATCACTCAATCAAAATTGCTACATTAAATGTTAAAGGCTTAAACAATTTAAACAAACAGACTAAAACATTAATACTTTTAAAATCTTATAGACTAGACATCATTTTCTTACAAGAAACAAATACTTTTAATGTTGCCACTCAACAATTTTTAAAAGACCAATGGCCTTTTGACTCAATCTGAACAGGCAGAACAACAATATTAGCAAGAAACAAAACTATAAAATTCAATAACACCAAGATATTACAAGAAGACAGAATAATCTTAACATGTTTTATATTTAAGAAATTCTTCTTTCATGTGATAAATGTTTATGCACCACCAAACATTCTAAACAGAACTGAATTCTTCAATAATTGGAATATAGACAAAAAAGAAAACATAATCAACATTATTATAGGAGATCTAAACAGAAACATGAATCCAGATATCAATAGAATGAGTTAGGCAACCTCTTAAAATGACCTCTCAAGAATACTACTTAATGAAATCACAAAAGAATTTATTGACTTAGTTTCATTTTTTAAACAAAACCTTTTTTATACATTTCATCAAAATACATATAACCAATTAATAGCTACTCAGCTAGACTACATCTTTATAGATGAAAACTACAGCCATCTCAAGTCAGAAACTAAAACAAGATTTGGAAACTCTGATCATCTCTTAGTTGAATGCATTCTAAGCCTAGAACAAAAACCTAGACACTCAACACTCTGAAGATTTAACCCAAATTCCTTCAAAAATGACATTCTAAAAAAAGAAATCTTGGATGAAATCAAAGATGCTACTTCTGCAACAAACTGGAACATGCATAAAATCTATATCAAATCAATCATAAAGATCTTCAAAAAACCAAAAGCTCTAGAAGACAAAATAGAAAGACTCAACAAGAAAATTAACTAATTAAAAAAAATTATAGCCAAATCTTCTAGTCAGATGCACCTCTTTGTCACATTAGAAAACCTTAATTTACAGGTCCAATCAAAATTAACTAAATTGGCACAAAAATAACAATATCGATCGAAAACAAACTGGATAAAACTAGAAGAAAAATCAACTAAATACTTCTATTCATATTTTAAAAGTTGAAGCTCATGTTTAGCTCTTACAAAAATACAAATTCCCTTAGCTCAGGAACAATCTAATGAAAAAGAAATACTTAACTATATCAAAGAACAATACTCTACAATATATAGCAAAGAAAAAATCAATAATGAAATAGCAGAACAAATCACCAAAGATCTTTCACAAGTCTTTATACAAATGAACAAAAAACTAACAGACCCTATTTTCAAAAAAAAAATTCCAATAACTATCCAAAAACTACTAAATAACAAGTCCCCAAGATGGGTGTGGGTCTCATAGCTTAATTGTTAAGCTTCCATACCTTCACAGTCAAGGTCAACAGTTCAAGTCTGGCTGAAGACAAAAATCAAAAAGATTTTAGCCTCTGTAACCTATAAGGAGCCTGTAATTGAACATAAAGCCCTGTGGTTAAGTGCAGTACATGATGAAAAAAAGAATTTCCAGAAGGAGACCAACTTTGTAGAGAGCAGGCACTATGGGTAACAGCGGCATCACAGAAGGTTCTGTTACATGAAGTATTGTGCATATAAGTCCTCTGAAGACAGGCAGTATCAACATCTTTATATCCAACTTGGGAAGTAATTGATTAGAAGAGTAATACCAAGATAACATGTACTGAAGTGATAAAAGAAATGGTGCATGCATAGAAGGTCTGTGACAAAGGATTAGCTTTATCAAAATTGAAAACACCTCTGACATCATGGAACAACTGAAAATAGAAGGAAGCATACGTATAGAGAAGTTGTAGCCTGTCCTGTACATCTAAAGGTATCAAACTAGAGCTCTGGTCACACCTATATAGAAGCCTATGATGAAACAAGTGGAACACACCAACATAAATGCTATACTAATCAAAGTTAAGATATTTAAATTGAAAGTAACCTTTGCAAACAAGCACAGGGCATCTGTGGGAATGCAGATTTATACAGGTATCTGTGTAAGTCAGTATATATAGAGAGATGCAAACCAGCTTTGGGCAATACAAACACAAGATAAGTCCTTATATGTTTAAGTAGAAAGGAAACATTGGCCAATAGCTAAAAGAAAATGGAAGTACTATTTTCGAAACATAGTTTTATTATACCATAAAAGAGAGTATTTAAGGGGCAGCTTAAATGCACAATCCGTTTAAATAATGCTAAGACCAAGAAGAGTTGCAAATCAGCAGTGGCAGCAGGGACCTGGCTTGAGATATATGCTACCAGTATCTGAATTGAGGAAATAGCAGCAGCAGCAGGAATCTGGCCTGAGATATGTGCTAGAGAGGCACCCTTCAGGCAAACCAAAGATGAAAGCTCAAAAGAAGCAAATGACCCAGTAGACCAATTTGGAAGTTGTGAAAAATAGGTTGTAAAACATGAAAAAAATATGCAAGTTACCTAATATAATCGATAGTGAAACAAAAATCCAGATTAGGTATAAGTAGGATACAATACAAAGCTCTGATAGGTTTAGGTCACAGATAAAAATGTCTGAGTCCTATACCTGAATAGATATATAGTGATAGATGATATATGATAAAAATTATATTAGCTATAACCAATATACTAATAAAGACTTGAGGACATGGCCTCATCTTAACAATAAAAAAAAAAAAAACAAGTTCCCAGAACTGAATGGCCTTATATATGAATTCTATAAACTTACAAAAGAACACATTATACCTATTCTAGAACAAATCTTTAACCAAGTATTAATCTCAGAAATTATGCTCTTTTCATGATGCAAAAATCTATTTATACTAATACCAAAGAAATTAAAAGAACTATACAATATAAACAATTGGAGACCTATCTCACTGGTCAACGGTAATGCTAAAATTTTTATGAAAATTATTGCCAACAGACTAAATATGATTTGTAAAGCAATTGTACCTCAACATCAGCAGGGCTTCATCATAAACAGATTAATCACAGACTCTGCATTGGACATTCTTACAATTTTAAGAAACCAAAAAGATGATTCAAAAGAGCATTGGATACTATTTATGGATCAGCAAAAAGCTTTTGACAGAATAAGTCATAAGTTTCTTTAACTGGTATTAGAAAATATGAGCTTCAATAAAGAATTTAAAGACCTAATAAAGAATCTATTTTCTCGACAAGAAGCTTATATCTTAGATTCAGGATATATCTCAAACTCCTTTAGAGTAGAAAAAGAGGTCAAACAAGAAGACCTGCTCTCACCTCTTCTATATGTGTTAGCATTTGAACTATTGCTAAACATGATAAACAAAAATATAACAGAAATCAAAGTTAACAACTAATCTTTCAAGTATGCTGCATATGCAGATGATTTAACAATAGGCATTAGTTCTCACACTGATTGGACAATAATACTAGGCCTATTCAATAACTACAAAAAAACTTCTAATGCAAAAATTAACAAGCTCAAAACTAATTTAATGCTACTTACAAGTGCAACAAGAGAAAAAATTTTTTCAGAAGAAACTTAATTTAAAAAATTAGAAAAACAAGATCATGTTACAGTTTTAGGATACAGCATTACTGCTGATGGTATACCAAAAAAAGGATTATAGCAAGAAGCTATAAACAAACTTAAACTAAACCTAGAAAAGCTTGCTTATAGAAACCTATTCTTAAAAGGAAAAATTATATTGGCAAACTCACTGTTTCTTTCAAAAATCTGGTATGTCATCTACTAATACTACCAAGCAAAAAGTAAATAGCAGAAATTAATAGGCTTATCATCTACTGGATCAAAAACAATTCCAAAATGCTTCTAAGGTATTCTACTTTCTAACAATCATATGAACAAGAAGGCTTATAAGCACCAATAGTTAGCAATATGCTAGAAGCTAAACTAATCTTAGTCTGAATAAAACTAATCTTAAGTAATCTTTTGTAGACAAAAATAAAAAGAAAAAGAATCTCCCTTGCACTTAATCAAAAAAAAAATATTTCAGTTATAAAAGTGCTCTTTACATAACCAATCAGGACTAAAGCATGGCCTATGGAATGGAAACCCTACCTTTTAGCATGAAAAAAAGCTAAAAGAGAGGTTTTTACGAAATCTAATTGGTCTTGAAATCTTTCAGAACTAGAAATAGATAAGAAAAAAGAACCAAAAATTACAGTTAAACTTATGATAGAACTTTTAAGAAAACTTAATTTTAAGATTACAAACCAATCAGATTCTATAGAGCAAACTCAAAACAATAATTGGATCCTTCAAAAAGCAATACTTAATAGAAAAAAAGATATCTTCTAGTGACTATTTCACAGAACCTTTCCATTAGGATATAGACTTCATCAATTTATAGCAACAGAATTAGATGAATACTCTTAATGTTCAGAAAATGTACAAATTATTGAACACTTTGCAACAGAATACAAAATTAGTAAAAAAATCTGGATAGAAGCATACAAATTTTTAAAAATGGACCAAACTGAATCCATACCAGACTCACTAGAAAAAATCTTTCTAAAAAATATTACAGAGAAAACAAAAACATATAGGACCATATTATGACTACATACACATACTATATATGAAATTTGATGTTGTTACACTGCTTTTAAATAGGGAAATATACAATATCCAGAATCAACAATCATGACTATAGTAAGAAACAGAATTTCCAAAGAGATTAGTTTACTATATGACAAAAACTTTGTTAAGCCTATTTATAGGAAAATATACAAATATTTAACTTAGTAAATCTTTTAATGTGTAAATAATAATCTAGCAGTTATATTTAATAAAAAGAGTGCTACACGCGCCCCATGATGATATCATCTGGAATAGTTAAAAAAAAAAAAATCTTACTATAATATGTTATATAAAACTAGGTTAACTGTATGTAAAACATAAAAGATGGTGTTAATATATAAAATAAAATATAATATTCTAAAGATACAGATAAACATCTAACATTTCTTAATTGACATGCGTATTAGAAATATTCTAACAACATAGTAAAGATTTAAATAGACAATGCTTATAATTGAATTGCAAATATGACAATTAGTGTAAAACTATAAGTGAATTACTTAAATTAAACACTAAAAGTGTACATGTGACTAGTCATCCTCTCTAATGTAAAGTGACTCTATTGAAACCTTGGCCATGAGTTCCTATATCCTAAATACTGAATAAAAAACCCAACCCCAAAAGAGGTTAGTTTAATATAAAAAAAAAAGAAATTAAATCAAACAAAGATTCTAAGAGCAGTATTTAAATGGTTTGCTGATTGCCCGGATAACTTATTTATACCTTTTAGAGTACTTTTTGATACGTAACGTTTCACTAATAAATAATCCAATTTTTTTTACCGTTAGCTTCACAAGAGCGTGAATATTCACTGTACGAAAAGATCGAGAATCTGAAGAACTTAGCTTAGAAAACAAAGCAGTATTGGACCATATCAAATTATACTGTAATTAGAAACATTTACATCTAAAGCTATTTTATTACGTTAAATTTTTATTGCTAACTGTTTAATTGAATAGGTACAAGCTCTTTAGTACATAGTAGGACCCGGGTTAATGTTCTTTAACGTGTTTGAGTTTGTCAATTGTAAATTAAAGTTTTGGTTTATATTTTTTAATGAGTTTGGGTTTATTAGTAATAAATATAATAACATTTACCCACTTTACGCATGTCTATTTATTCTCTAGATATGTAATAAATTCAGTTTATAAGCTTCTTTATATCTGATATGATATTCTTGTTTTCTAGTATATACAGTATATGATAAGAATTATGTATTTTGATTGGTTAACGTTAAAAAATGACATTTTTAATATTTTCGACATATCGATATACTGACATACTA
>CAJVQA010003420.1:0-19511 GCA_910591915.1 Cetraspora pellucida | reverse complement strand
TTGGTAGTATTAGAATTAGATTGAGAAGGTAAAGTTAAAGAATATATTTTTGAATGTTTTGATTTTTTAGTTATATTACGAGCTTTTTCTCATTGTTGTTGAAGAATGTTACATGGTAGCCATATATGTTGATGAAACCAATTTAAAGTAGTATTTGATAGAGCTATAAAGAAGAATGTTGTTGTTTTATGAAGTAATATTTTGACATTATTATAATGAGATATAGAGAAGAGGCCTTCAATAAGATTAAGAAAGTGAGAGTGTAGTGGAGTGTTTGTTTGTTATGATAGAATAATATAGATTTTATCTGAAAGTTCAGAAAAGATATTTAATTGTTACTGTTAATAATTTAATTATTGGTTAAAATATTATTAGTATACTTTTAAATTATAATATTTCAATTACATTATCTCACCTTTTTTTAACTGATTCAGCATCATATATGAAAAAATATTATTATAAAAGATTATATCTACTAATATTACAATTAATTCATATTCTATGTTGTGCTTATATTTTAAATTTAATTAGGTATATAATATTATTAAAATATAGTATATTTATTTTTATTTTAATGAATAAATTAATAAATTAATTATTTGTTTATTTAGAGATACATAATGTATATTTTATTTATTTTTATTTGTTAAAATTTTATTAGATAAAGTTAAAAAAATATTTAATCACAGCCTAGCATAATATTATCAATATACTGATTATTTGCATTTTTGTAATGCAATAAATATAAAAAAAATACCTTTGTCTACTAAAACTAAATGGAACTCCTGGTTTGAGATAATTTTATATACTAATAATTATTTTGTTTACTAGTCTGAATTTTTTTAAAATAAAATTGAGCATGATGAAACTAAAGCTTTAAGAATTATTTATTCTTTTCTTTCTAATGTACATCAATTTGGTCTAATTATGATATATATTAATTTTATTAGTATATTTTCTAGAGAGTTTATATCTACTTTAAATTTTTTTCAATAAGAAAAATCTATAATTTTTTATATTGAAGGCAGACTTCAACAACTTATAAATTTTATTGAATTGAGTGTAAAAGCTACATATTTGGTTCACAAATAGATGAAATTATTATTAGAAATGGTTTTTAACCATCTGAGTTCTATTTGATTTTTCAAAATGCTTTTGTTAAAGTTTATTTAAAATTTGCAGCATATATTCTTTCACATCCTGATAGGCCATTTTTTAATGTTTGTCAAATGTTTAATTTAAAATTTATTTATACAAAAGAAGTTAGTCAAAAAAATTTACAACATTATAAAATTATTCCTGAATTAAATAATCTATCAAATGTTCTAGTAAATGAATAGACAATTTATTGCAATTTACAGAATAATATGGATATTAAAGAAATTAATTTAAATGAATATTGGTTAAAAGTTAGTAAACAATTATTCCTTTTATCTCAAATTGCTCTTAATTACATTTGGTTACCCATTTTTTCATGCAATATAGAGCAAAGTTTTTCAAAATATAATACAATTCTAGATAGCAATTAGTAAAATTTATTAGAAAACTCATTAAAATATTTAAATATGTTGTATTTTAATAGTAAAATTAGTAATTAAACCTTTATTATTTTATTATAATAAAAAAAATTTAAATTATAGAATATATATATTCTTTATATAATTATTACAGAAACTTTAAATATTTATCACTGATAATGTGCAGAAAAGATAATTTTTAATGCATAGAATTTTTACAAAATTTGATTTTTTCACAAACAGAATTAGTAATTTATTATTGCAGAAAATCATCATTCCTGTCTGTAGTTGAAAACAGAACAAAAAAAAACCTACAACATAGCATAATAGTAGTAAAAATGTTAATCAATAGTTGGAAAAAGATGTATACTCATCCCTAAATAGAATTTCATTTATATCATAAAAAGATGTACTTAAAAGACAGATTAAATATACAATCTATTAAAAATAATGCTAAAACCAAGAAGAGTTGTAAACCAAAAATGATAACAAAAACCTGACTTAAAATATATGCTACCAGTATTTGAATTGGAAAGTTAATAATAGTAACAAGAACCTGGCTTAAGATACATTCTAGAGAGACATCCTTTGGGAAAACCAAAGATAGTAACTCAAAAAGAATGAATGACCTGGTGGACCAATTTGGAAGTTATTAAAAATAGGTTGTAAAACATAAAAGGAATATGTAAATTATCTAATATAATTAGTAATGAAACAAAAATTCAGGTTAGGTATAAGTGAGACATTATACTTTAAGACTTTAATATACATAATGATATCTGCACTTATTATCTAAATTCTGACTTATTAATTATTTATATCATTCTAACATATTTAATTTTAATATATAAATAAACAACAAACACTATATATAATTAAACAATATCAATTAAAATTATATCAATTATATGAGTGTTGTTAAAAGAAAACCTGAAAATTTAAATATGACTTATATTAAAATTTCAGATTTCCTTTTAGCAACACTCATATCTAAACTGATATATTTAATATTCAATTGTTTCTTTTATATAAACTTGATGCCAGCAATACCTTCATATTCAGTAATCATTTTATCTTTACATCTATTAACTACAAATGTTGAGTAACTATAATGTATATTACTAAAGTTCAAATAGTAAACATATATGAGATATGCTATCCTGACGGGTTTACCTCAAAGATAAAGTAATTCTAAATAGACAGATAAAATAAAGATAATCAATTCTCATTTAGTCAAGCTTTGAGATACATACGTAGGCGCAAAAGTTTAAATAAATAACATTCTAGTTAGGTTATAAGTATGACAACTAGTGTGAAACCATTGGCAGACCACTCAATTAAGCAACCAACAGTTGTACATGTAACTAGTTGTACTCTTCAAATATGTAATCGCCATTGTAGCCTAGAGCCAATGAGCACTAGTGCATCTAAAACCGACTAATTAATCTGAGAGATCATCGTGAGATTTGCCTAATTAATACCAAAAAAAAGAAAGTTTACGTATATAGACTGAGATAACAGTGCAGATAACAATCCAGAAAATTTAATCAATATAATAGGCAGTAATATATTAAAAAGGCATAAAAAAATATCTGTTTTCCAATAAATTACGTCTTAAATTTCATTTTATACTACTTTTAACATTATAAAGTAAAATATGTTAGATTTTATAAAATTTAGTCCAAATATTGTTTTAGTAAGGGCAGATATTAGATAATAAGGCAAAATCCTATCCTAGTTTATTAATTTTATTGGTCAAAAATATTAAATACAGTATATTACATGAGAGTTTATTTCAAGAATATTATATAATTTAGATCTTTTATTTGCAATTTGTCTGTATTAATTAAAAAAAACTGCAAATCATTTTTGATCGCAAATAACGCGAAATACAGAACGATACTTTTAAATTCATACTGTATATATTTACAAAAAAGTATTTATAAATATAGTTTTTATTCCAATTAAAATATATTATCAACACAATCTCAACCTAGACATGGAGAATTTTTAATAGCTAAAATCTTAATATGTGATAAATCAAAACGCTTAGTTAAAAATGAAAAATCTTTTTGACACAACACAAAGAAGAGCTATTAATTAAAAATACGAAAATGACGTACGTATAAGAATGATTTATTGTTTTTAGAAAATTAAAAGTATTATTATCTAAAAATAGTAATTAAAGATAATACGTCTATGTAATAATTTTGTAAATGCAAATTAACAGAAAATTAGTCGTTACAAGAAAATAATTAATAATAAATATACGATTAAAAAGCCAAATTAATATAATGAAGGTTGCGAAACTGTTCCATTATCGTATACTAATCTATTAGATCTTCTAATCCTCTTATTAGTACCCAAACGTTCATCTAAAAATTGTTCAACTAACTTAGCAACTACTTTACCGCCATCATGTGTTAATTTTTTATCAGTATTTTGACAAACACCGCGCATGTTGTAAGCTTTTAATATATATTCTTTCCATTGTCCTGTTTCAAAATGCTCCTTTGACATTTCTACACATAAACCATGAGTTTCCATTAAACTACGTAGTCCATATTCTTCAATAAACTGTGGCCGTGGGACATAAATAAAGGGTTTTCCGTGACCAATACATTCGGAACAAGTACCATAACCCTAAAAAAAATAAATGCATCGTTAAATAATGAGGTGCATTTTTAATAATATTATTACATATTACAATAATATCGAAAAAGAAAAATGGCAAAAAGGAATTACCAATTTGCCCATTACAACGTCTGCAGCATTTGTTAAATCAGGGATATACGCATCCTTGGCACATGCATAAAATCGATCAGGTAAAACAGCTCCTGGATTACCACAAACAACAGCGATCCAATCATCAGGTAAGGGAGAACCCCATTCTTCTATTCCTACCAAGTTTTGTCCACCAAAAGATACCAGCAGAACTTTGTGAGAGTCGAATATTTCTTTTGAGATGCCAAGATTAGAAAGCACAATATTTCTTGGCGTTTTAAATTTTCGAACAACAAGAGGAACATCAATAACATTACGGCGTCTACTAATTCGATCAGATGATCCATTTGATGTAACACAACCATTTAAAATTTGTTTAGTTACATTTGAATCTGGATAAAGTTGAGTTCCGGAATATGATGGTATTGGAATATAGCCAGGTAGACGAATTAACAATTCGGATTTTTTATAATCATCTTTTACTTGTTCAGCGAGTCTCCTTATAGTAATGTCTAGTTCGTCACCTTCACACAAACCACTATATACCGCGTCAAATGTAAAATTACTAACAATAGCTGACGGAATCCCGGCTGAAGCAGCAGCAGCGCTACATATTAGAATAGCAAAATAGCATAAAACATATAAAATTAGCATATATAAGTAGCATTCATTTATTGAAAGCAGGCAAAAAAAAAAACAATTCAACATACCAAGGAAGGAAAGGAGCATCAGATAATACTATATTAGCATTGACTTTTTTCAGCCATTCGGCCTCTTTTACGATCATATCTGGTCTATTTTGAAGAAATAATTTCAGATCATCTATGGTTTGATATCTATCAACAGTGTATGCTCGAGGTTGTTTAACACCGGCATCTATAAGTGCATATCTATATTTTGCACCAAGGTTTATCGCTCCTTGGAAGATGAACTCAGGTGCATTTGAAACTATATACAAAATGTGTCGACGAGGGAGGGCAAGAATTTCGGACGCTACTTGTACGACTCTTGTTGCATGTCCAAAGCCTTGAGAAGGAAAAAGAAATAAAGAGAAAAATCAAAAGAAAAAAAACAAAGAAAAAAACCTTTAGTAACTCTATCAAAGTAGAGACGTATAAAATATTTTATATAACAAGAACCTTATGAGATCTGAAGTCGTTTAAAACCCATACCATGTCCGGAAACATAATAACAAAAAACGTAACCGTTTCGAAGTTTTGCCGAAAACCTTTGACTTGAGGGTGAAATTTTTTTTGAAAAATTCTTTTTAGGCATTAAAATAGATGGCTTACAGGATAGTAGAATTAAAATAAGAAAAAAAAGGAATAATGTAAAAAGAAAGATATTTTATTATATGGTTCAGTTAAAAGAGTGTATTTATAAAGACGGAGACTTTAAAAACTCAACGAAAAATAAAAAACTGATAAATATTAATATAAATATAAATAGAACCAACTTTAATTTAGAATAAATTACATAAATCAAATTACGATTTAGTTTAGTACCAATTTGTGTAATACATGAATATACATTAATCATGCATGTTGATCAAACATTAACAAGAGATAGTTCATAAAAAAAACCTAAAAATAGTTATTGTTATAATATTTAAGGCAGAATCGTTTTACCAAATAAAACAAAAAATTAATTCAAGAATCAAATCTGGGCATCCAAGACTTATGCTGAAAGATATTGTTTGAATCTTTATTAAAAAAAACTGCACGTTAATAAAACTAGTGTTGTCTCTGTACCCCAGAACTATACTGGAAATTGTCAAACATACGTATTGATATGGAAAAATGACAAACATTAATAGGGGAATGTATTACATGAATGTATATACAGTATATATATAAAAAATAAAAAACGCATACAATAAAAAACTATCATTTATCATTATTGTTTAGATCATTACGATAAGTAGAAATAACCTTTACCTTATCAACCAAATAATATTCAGTATAACCACATTAGATAACAAAGTTAGATTACAAGTAGGGACCTGTCGGCTTAACCTGGCTTGTATACTTGACTGTTATAAAACTAATTAATGATTAGAACCGAACTACAAGGAAGGTTTCATATATAATAAAATTTTACAATAAAACCCTACAGACACTATTTGAAGTTAACGTTAAATCAATAACAGTATAATAAATTATATTCTCTAGCATTCATAATTCATTCTACATACACATGCATACGTACCTCAGAAACCATGGATACATGATTTTCCGGTTTTGGTTTTGTTTTTCAGCGCACCGTTAGGTTATTAATTTTGTGAAATACTGATCCGATTTTGGATCTAGCGTGGATACTCAAATTTCTAACACCTGGGTTTAATAAGATTATTTAATTGGCTCATTGCTTTAGTTCAAAATATTTATTAACCAAGTAAGGTGGGTAAGGTGGGGCAGTTCTGAACATATTGCACGTGATTCCTTGATTTTCATTTTTGTGGCCAACGCCTTCAACGCCTTTTCGTTCATCTTCTTACCAGTTAAGTATTAGACCTCAAGAGTAAAAAAGTTAAAAATGTATGCAATTCATTTTTTCAATTACGGTTCTTTTTCTCTCTTCGCCATTACGCATTCTACACAATATATGCATATTTACTGTATTACCATTATATAGTTAATAGAATACATACATATACGTATACATTTTTATAAGAACGATAAACATGATTGAACCGGTCTTTACAGGATTGGACCTATGATCAAATTTCAAAACCTACAGAAACCTGTTTATCGCATGAACTTGCTTATTACAATAACTTTTGAATTATCGTTATGTGGGGGTATGTTTGCATTGTAGAGTTTTGTAATAACGAGGTCTCACGCTTGATTTGCTTCCCTTATGAACTAATAAAGGCTCCATTGTTAATACATTCGCTCAAAAAAAAAAAAAAATTAGGCCACACAAATTTAATATCTTGATTTTCATAACATGAAACTTTTAAACAGCCGGCTTTTTTTTAAAGAATTTCATATATAAAAATTTTATAAAATTTTTTTTAAAAACCCAAACATATAAAAAAATTTTTACAATTTTTCAAAATTTGACCCGGCCGGGTTATGAAAACCAATTAATTAATTTTGCATGGCCTTACTGCTTTAAATGTTTTTGAATATTGCAAAGTCTAATAAATGCTTGATTAGCATTAGCATTTATAACCATTCTGGAATCGTAACTTTGAAATCATATGGTAATTATTTCGTGACCATTTTAATGTCTTCCGCTTCCTAATAATAATAATAATAATTAATCTCAATTATAATGTTTTGCTTGTCAATCATAAGATTAGTATGCCTATAACGATAATCATTATAATCAACATTCATCGCAAATAATCACAATTCGTTTTAAGGTTTGTGACATCTACATACAATTCGTCCATATTTTTTTATAATTCTAGATATAAAGGCTCTATCCCAAAGGATTTTTTTCAGGCATAAGAATTGTATAGTTTGATTATTTAAAAATCATAAGTTCAACTTTATTCGAAGAGCATACAGTTGTTCTATATTCTTCTAATAATAATGCAATACTAATGAAAATGAAAAAAACATACAATTTATACTTTTAATATACTAATATAGATAGTTATACAAGTATGTAAATTCTCAAACATATATGAAATCTACTTCAAACTTGTTTACTAAACGCTAACGTAGTAACGTTACAGAACTTCAGAGAAAACAGCTACTTCTCCTTAATGCATATAAAGAAACTAAGCAAATAACACCAGTGTCGTTTTTTTCCCTTTTACCTGTAAATTTATTTTTCATCATTTAAATTGACATTGATTTGATAAAAATCACATTCGAGGAGCTTCACCATGACTTCCAGAGACAGATTCAGTTCGGTATAGTAATTTTGCTATAACAAGGTAGAGACATACTAATGATAATATTATCCATTTACGCCATTGATCCAAAATCCGTCGCTGACCTACGTTATTGTTATTATTATTGGTTTGCGGATTGTTAGCATTGACCCTTGCTGTGTTATTAGCATGCTCCGTAAGTCCGCGTATAGTAGGATTTTCAACACGATTAAGAACTTTACGCTGTAAATTCTGATTTCTTGCTGCCGGTATGAGTCGTTGGTTGACCGTCCCGTGGCCATTTCGTTGCTGTGCTGGAGGAACGTGGTTTGCTGATTGTGTAGTGTCAGCAGAAGTTTGCGTGGATGTGCTGCTAGATGATGATGACATTGGATAAAGAATCTCAACAGGTACTGCCTCAGGTATGCAAAGTTCTGGAAAATATTCTAAATATCATTGTCATTAGAAAATATTTATGATTAAATTATTTAAATTCCAAACTGCTACAACCTGTATTTTACTGTTTTTTTCTTTTTTTTTATTATTACTTTTTTTCTATATCCATACCTCTAAACTTTGGATCATTTAGATTGAATTGATGAGAACGTGCAGCGTATATTTTTTTATCAGCATCTGTTGTTTTGATACTCCCCGTAGTAGCTTCGTTACTGGTCTAATCGTTACAATAAAAAAAATTTTGTCTGGCGATAAATTAACTCGTAAGAATGTAATTTTAATAACATTAAATTATACACACCATAAAACTCAGTAATCCAGTCAAAATAGTTGCAACACTCCAACTAGGATTCCAAGTACTTGGATGAAAATCCGACATAGATAAACACAATCTTGTATCAGGTTGGAATCGTCCTAAGAACCAACACATTATCAATGCGATTACTTAAAATTTTTAACTGCTGGTTGATTCATAAATTTGCAAATTTTTAATACCGGAAGGTGTCGTCATACGAATGGAAGGAGGTTTGAAAGGATACTCCGGTGGGAACAATAAAACACCTATAAAATTTTTTTACAAAGTTTATATAAGCACATGTTAGAAATACTTACAATGTAAGGAAATTTAATTGCTCGATGCTTACCATGGTACTCTCCATTGTGATAAGGCGTCTCAGGAGGTCCTCGAAGAACATAATGCCTAAATAAACAGAAAATTAATTTTATCATTTTTCCTTCTCATAAGATTAATTTTATTGAAAAGAATGTACTAGCTAAAATTCAAACGTTATGCTATCTAAGCCAAGATTAGGTTCATATTGATAATTACCATTCAAGAATGTTCTTTTCCAGCGGCTTTGCTATCATGTACGGTGGTGGATTCTAGTGGATGCATAAAATAAAATAAATAAAAAAACGAATTAAATATTAAAAAAAAAAAAAAAAAATTAATACAAATAACTATTATATAACTCATTAACCTTCTGGACGGCCATGTATTCTTTGGTCAATCTCTTGTAAGCAGCTTTAGTAGCCATTGGTGGTATTCTGAGGATCTCCTGTGTTAAAGGGAAAAAAAAAAAATCAAAAGTTGAATACCCTTATTTGACGTTATGTTTCTTATAAAGTTATTCAATGAAAGTCTTCGTAAAACTGATATTTAATTTGGAAGGAAAGGTTAGAAAGCCACATACAAATACCAATGAATTCCTTGTAGTGTTGGTTGTCGGGCCAGCTCATGTGAGCATACTCTTTACAGTATTATTGTTATGATAGAAAATTGGTTTTATCCAATCATCTAGGGGTTAATTCTAACTTTTAGGGTCTGTTTTTTGATAAATCGTTACACGAACTTTGCTGTAAACGAAACATTTAAACATTTGCATATTTTCAGATAGTTAAGAATCGGTTTGGTCATTGAACAAACAGTTGATTATTGAATAAAAAACACTTTTGTTAACCTGTAATAAAATATATTTATAAATATTAAAATGTTTCATATATTTAGTTATAGGTTCAATGTAAAAATTTAATTTGCTAATAATTTTTTTGTTAATTTTTACTGTAATTATATTATTTTTTCCAAGCAAATTTATCTGGAATTTTAAATAATATTTAGTATTTTTAATAGTTACAGTAAATTATATTAGTAGTGCTAATATTGCGTATATATTTTTAATAGTTTACTTATAAAATTAGATTAAAAATCAATATGTTTAAGCTTTTATTTTTGAATATAGTTTTTTAATTTTTGTACTTAATT
Source organism: Cetraspora pellucida (assembly GCA_910591915.1). Classification (NCBI taxonomy): domain Eukaryota; kingdom Fungi; phylum Glomeromycota; class Glomeromycetes; order Diversisporales; family Gigasporaceae; genus Cetraspora; species Cetraspora pellucida. Next base: position 9,223 of record CAJVQA010003420.1, on the reverse strand, counting down.
ATATAGTTTGCAGTTTAATTGCATTTATATGTAATTGTTTTTTATGCTTAGTAATTTTTTTTTTAACCTTAAGCAGTTATGCTAGTATTTTATTAAGATTTTTAAAACTATTGTTACAAGTAGATTATTAGTATAGTATAACATAGCATATTATATTAGTAGTTATTTTTATTTTTATTTTTTTAATGTTAAGGTAAATACTTGTGACCCAGGTTTTTATTGATTGTATGTTTTAGCTTTGTAATTATATTACAACAGCCATAAGGAGCAACTATGAAAAGAGTATACAACTAGTTACTTATTTAATTTTAGTTATTGTCTAATTTAAGTAGTTTACTTGAAGGTTTTACATTAGTTAATATATCTAGAACCTACTTGTAAGTTTTGTATTTAAACATTCTGGTTTTTGTATCTATTTATCTACTTATTTTATCAATTGTTTCAGTTTTTATTAATGCAAATATATCATAATTACTAAGTTTTTAAAGCAGTTTACTTATATAAAAAATCTTTGATCTTGTACTAATCTTACTAAAAATTTTTGTTATTTAATTTTTAGCTAATCTATTATTTTATTATAGTCAAGACTAATACTTGCAGTTAAGGTAACTTTTAAACTGTTATATCTTTATAGAATTCATATAATCCTAATATTTTTCTTTACAATCTTACTAATATCTTGTATATCTTTGCAAGTTCTCTTATACTACTAATTTAGTTAGTTCTATATGATATAATTTTATATTTAGTTCAATTATTAGTTAGGTTAGTAAATTTTTTTTATTTAAGATTTTTGTCTATATAGGTTATTTGTTTTAAGTTTTCTTCTTCAAATCAAGATTTTCATAGATGATAATATCAAAAATTATATTATTTCTCTATTCAAGATTTTAAACAGAGCTTTTTATAAAGTATATACTTTTCAGATTTATTTATGTATTATTATATACTTTTAAAATTAGTCTTGGTATAACTAAAATTACAAAATTACAATTTCAGATATGCAATCAAGTTTTCAGAATAAGTTTATTTTTTAAAATTTTATTATTAATAGGATTTGAACTTGAACTTACTGCTTAAGGATAAAGGGTACATAGATCATTTTTACATAGTTTTATATGGTATTTTGAAATTTTTATATAAAATTAAAATATACTACTTATAAAACTTTTTTAAATTACAACCAATTTTTATTAAAATTTTATAAAATATAAATCAAATAATTTATTTATTATGATAAAATTTTGAACTACTATTATATTTAAAAAATATATATTTATATATATCACAAAGTTTTTCTAGAACAGGTCAAAATTTTCTAGGTAGTACAAGAGTACTAAATTTGATTAGTTAATTTATGTAACTTTATAACTTAATTTAATTAATAAATTTTTATATCTAATTTTTAAAAAGTTATATCTTACTAAGTTTTTAATCAAATTTAATAATTTTACTATTATTAAAATCAGAAAGACCTGCTTTACAAACTTTTCTTATAAATTAATATTAGTTTACTTAATATAATTTTTTATAAATTTAAATATAAAAAAATTTACCATTAAGTTTATATATAATTTCAATATATTACTCTTTATCTTTAAAAAATAACTATTTAATCATTATACTAAGATTATTATCTTTATTATTATTAGTTATTATATATTTATTATTGTATTTTATATTATATTTTATTAGTATTTAGTTATTAGTTTTTTTTTAGTATTAAGATTACTTCTTAGATCTTTTAATTTTATTAATACATTTTAGAGTAATGTAGTTTTGTAAAAAATTATTATAGAAAGAGTATACAATTAGTTATATACAGTATATAACTTTTTTATATTACTTATTTAAAAAGTTCATTTAAAAGTTTCTTATTAATTGTTATATTTAACATTTTTGCTTAAATATTCTATTTTAAATTTTCTAAACCTGTTCTATATTAATTTTAATAAATTATGCTCAGATTCTTATCTTAACTTTAAAATAAATTTATCTTTAAGATAAACTTTTCAAAGTCTTTTATATATCTATTTTACAGCTAATTTAGTATAATTATAACTAAACCAATACTTATAGTTAGAATTAATCATTAAACTACTATATTTTTGTAAAGTTTATTTAAACCCTAGTACTTACTTTATAGTATATCTTTAGTACTTTAGTATATCTTTATTTTTTTTAGACTTTCAATTCAGATAGTCTAATAAAACTATAATTAGTCTATTAGTATATTGAATTAGCTTAATATCTTTTTTTTCTAGCTTTTTTAGTTAAAATTTTGGCAGTCTAGTACCTTTTATTCAAAGGTTCTTGTCTATTTTAAATACTTTATATTAATATTTATTTTTTAATTTTAGTCTTTACAATAATGCTATCAAAGATCTATATTATTTCTTTATTTGAATTTTTTTAAATAAACTTCTTGTAATCTAATTTTTATAAATTTACATAGTTACAAGAACTTATTTTAAGTTTATACTACCTAATGCTAATTTGCATTTCTCTGTATAACCAGTTACACAAATATCTCATAACTTGCCAATTATGCTGATATATTCATAATTATAAATATTTTAACTTAATTGTTAAAAACAGTTGCTATAATACAAGTAAAAAATCTAAATTTTGTTATATTTTAAACTTATAATCTGTTATTTAAAAAGTTGATAACTTATTTACTTTATTAAGTTATTACATTTTTAGCATTAGTTATTTAATAGTTATATTAAAGTATATAATAAATAAAATAAAAAATAAAATAGCAATCTTAGTATAATAATTGGGTTGTCATTCTCTAAGCAGTAGTTCCAAAGTTCAAATCTTATCAATAGCAGAATTTTGAAAAATGTTTCTAATTTAGCAACTTAGAAAGAGTATCTAAAATTATAATCTTGTAATTTTAATTGTACTAAGACTAACTTTGAAATATATAATGTTATACAAATAAATCTAAAAAGTATAAACTGTAATTAAAAGCTAAATACTAGCAACTTAAAAAAGAATCTAGAGTAGTAACTTTGTAATTTCAGTTGCATCAAAACTAACTTTAAAATATGCATTATCATATAAATAAATTTAAAAAGTATAAACTGTAATAAAAAGTTTTGTTTAAAAATTTTAAATAGAAAGATAATATAATCTTTGATGATATTATCTATAAAAATCTTGATTCAACAAAGAAAATTTAAGGCAGATGACTTGTATAGACAAGAATCTTTAAATAAAAAAGGTTTTTCAATCTGACTACTAGTTGATTTGAGCATAAAGTTGCATTATATAGAGCTAACTAGATTAGTAATATAGAAGAACTTGCAAGAATATATAAGATATCAATAAAATTGTAAAAAAAATACTAAGTTTGTATAAACTCTACAAAAGTATAATAAAATACCAGATTAGCTAAAAATTAAGATAACAGAAGGCTTTAATAGGTTTAGTACAAGATTAAAAGTTTTTTATCTAAGTAAATTGTTTTAAAAACTTAGTAACTATTTTATATTTGCATTAGTAAAAACTAAAGCAGTTAGTAGAGTAGATAAGTGATAAATATAAGAACCAAAATATTTAAATAAAGAACTTATAAACAGGTTCTAAATATAGTAACTAGTATAAAACTTTTAATCAAACTATTTAAATTAGACAATAACTAAAGTTGTATAAATGACTAGTTGTATACTTTTCTTATAGTTGCTCTTTATGGCTATTGTACAGTTTAACCTTTTTATAGTCACCTTCTATATAGTCACAAATTCATTATAGTCATATTTATAAATTTACCAACCTTTTTTATATTATTTTTACCTTTATATAAGCACAATTGTATTATAGTTACTATCACAATTTTTTGCTAACAACCTATAAAAATTAATCTTTATATAGTACATTATAATTATAAATATTTAAAACATTTGTTTCAATAAATATATCTTAAAAAATAAAAATTATTTTTATTATTTTTTATAAATAAAAGGTTTTTTAAAACATTTTTATAATTTTCTAACAAAAAATTCACTGTTTGCAACTTTTAACACATCCTTTCTTTTAAAGCATCTAAATTATATTTATGTTTTAAAAAACTTAGCAACATTATAAAACAAGTTAAAGCCTCAATTTAAAACCAAAATTTAATGCCTACATCTTACAACCAAGATATTGATCAGCTTAACTCTCTTTATTATCTTATATATCTGCTTTATCTCATGATTTTATCTTTTACTAGACTGGATAACTGCAGCTAATACTAAATAAAAAACACTTTATTATACCTGTAATTTGAAAAATATTAAAAATATAAGAAAACAAATTAATAATAATATAGACAAAAAATATAGTAAACTTCAAAACAGTTCAGCATTAATGATTAATAATATTTTTAATTGATACAAAGATTTTGTTAAATTTGAGAATATTAAAGAACAAAATAACATTATTACTGAACCAACTCTTATTAAACAGCATATTCAACAACATTTTAATGACTGAACAGCTTCTTGAAACATTCAATCACAATTATTTAACATAATATGATAACAAGAATACTAACCTAAAACTAATATTGATTTTATATAGTATCAAACAGCATTTAATAAATTCTTTTCAATAAAAGTTTTTAAAGTTATTAATTAACTTCTTAACAACAAAGCATGTAGGCCATCAAGCATTAGCTATAAAATGCTTAAACATGCTGGAACACTATTTCTTGATACAATCACAGCTTTATTTAACTGCTGTTTTACATTTAAACAAATTTCAAACTAATAAAAAGAAGAAAGAATTTTTCTTATTTTCAAAAAGCCTATTTTTGATAACAATGTAACTAATATCAGACTTATTAGTTTGCTTGAATATATCAAAAAACTTTACATCAAACTTCTTACTAACCAACTTAACTACATCTTTATTCATTACAAAATTTTATTACCCTTTAACTATATAGTTCTACCTGATAATAGCATAGCTATTCCTATACACATTCTTAACAACATTATTAAAGAAGCTTTTTGTAATTCTAAACAGCTTTGGCTTCTATTTTAGGACATGAGCAAAGCTTATGACTCTGTAAGTCTAATGCTTTTTATCAAATTCTTATTATGTCTAAACATGCTATCTAATCTTATCAACATTCTTACCAACTTGCTTACTAATCAACATAACTAGGTTATTACAAATTTAGGTCTTACTAACTCATACAATATTAAAAATAGCATTAACCAAAAAGAAACCATAACTTTTTTATTTTGAAAAATTTATAATGATCTTCTGATTAACAAAATAGCCTCAGACTTTTTAGAATATACTTTGGCTACAAAGTGAAACATTAGTTTGTTTTAGCCAAAATCTCAACAACTTCAAACCTTAGTATCTGTATTAGCATATATGAATAATACACTTTGGATAGCCAAATTCAAAGAAGAATTACAAACAATTATTGTTACAACCACCTTCTTTTACCATATGGCTAACATACAAATTAATCCAACTAATCAATCTTTATCTCAAATATCTCATTTACAGCTCCTATTTACTTCTTTAATTTATTACTTATACTTACTTTTGCTAACCAGCTATTCAACTTTTTAGAATTTTGGTTTACTCTTAATAACTCTTATACAAAACAAAGTTAATTAATTTATAGCAAAACAATTTAACTTATCAACATTGCAGACATCAAAAGAATTACAAACAAACAAGCTATATATATTACTAACACTGTAATTATTTTTACTATTAAATACAAATTATACAACATAATTCTTAAACATTCTATTTGTGATAACATTCTTTCCAAATACCTTATTAGAATTAAACATAAAGCCAAACTTTCTCATACTAGTCCTAATAGCATTATGCTAAACTCTCATATATATAATGTATATAATATTTGAAACATTTAGTTATAATATTATATATTTAAAAGATGTAGTGATCTAGTAAAGTAGACAGGTTGTCAACCTTCAAGTGGCAGATCTAATATTCAAATTTTATAGACAGTAAAATTTAGATAATTATATTTGTGATATAGTAACTATGTTTTGTTAATTAGTTGAATAGAAGAAAAAGATCTGTAATCTTAGGTGCACTATTTTGAATAGAAGTTTAGAGCATCTATGCAAAGTGTAACATTACACATATATAAAAGAATATTAAATAATCAGTGTTGCATAAGACTTTGATGCAAACCCATGATAAGACTACTAAAAGCATAATACTAAGAAACCAGAATATAGAAATCTACTTAAAAATTCTAAATAAAGAGATAGCATAAACTTTTAATAGTACTACTGAACTATCAGAAGCCTCAGAAGCAATAACTAAGATAGATCAAATGACAATATGTATAAAGGAGCATATACCAACTAGGTTGCCAAAAATCACTAAAGAAAAAGAATCTTAGAATATCATACTAGGCCATCTGGATTGGTAGTCTAAAAAATCTTGTAGGTTCAGAGTAAAAGAAAGATATTAAAAAAGAAAGGTATTAGAGTTCTAGTGAACTTTACAAGAGTATAGTAGTTTAATAGTTAGCACTGACTGCAAGTGATAGCCTAAACCAGAGCAGTACCAGGTTAGCTGTAAGTATGAGATACAAAAGGCTTCAATGGGCTTAGTATAAAGTTAAACATAACTTAGTAACTATGGTATATTTGCAGATTAACATTGCAGTTGATAGGATAGAGATGAATACAGAAACTAAAGTGTTTAAATAAAGAACTCACAGATGAGTTCTAGATATAACAACTAGTATAAAACTTTCAGACAGATTACTTAAAATAGACAATGACTAAAGTTGTATAAGTAACTAATTGTATACTCTTTCTATAATTGCCTCTGTAGCTGCTATACATAATAGTTATATGTCAACATATTATCAATAAACTTCTGAGTCAGAATTACCCACTTTAACATTAAAAAAAAAAAAAAATTTATGTATCCTGCTTTCAACAAAGAATTAACAACCTAAAAACACTTGGTATTTTTACAAAAATTAGATTACAGTAACTCCAAAACAACCTCTGATCCACTACTAATATTCTTTAACACAACCAACCACTTATTGATGAATCCAACAAACTTATATTTAACTTCAAAATTATACAACTTTTATAGCACTTGGGCATTTCAATTTTAGCAAATTCTAATATCTTGTGGTCTAACACAATTTATGATAGTTATTAACCATTAGAACCTATACTTATTTAGCATCCTAAATACAATACTTTTAGAAAACAACTTTGAAAAAACAACATACTCTATCTAGAACAACTATATACTGCAAATAACAGTACTCTACTTAAATGGCATCACCTTTCATTCAGACTTTATTATCTAACTAAAGGAAGGCAGTCTTTTTGGTTTATCTATTTAGAAGACACAATTTTGTCTGACAAACTATACTACCTAATACTTCCTCATTTTAAACTATTTGAAGTTAATGTCTTTGCATACAACACTTTACCAATTAAAAAAAAACTTAAACTATAATTATTTATATATAATAACAATAATGAAGAGATCTTTATTAGCAAAATTTGCAAATATTTTCCAAATACAAATTAGTTCTTTATCTTATACTGGAATGCTATTATCAATTTAGAACATAATTATTACTATTCTCTTTCAGATCTAAACTGCACACCATGTACTAAATGCCATCTCAACTCAAATAGAATTAATTGAATATGTACAATTAATATATTAACAACTATTTGTATCAGCTTTCTGAAAAGAAAAACCTCTAAACTCAAACTTAATGCTAACTTTCTAGACCTTATTTACTTAATAGTAATTAAATATTCTTTACAAATTCTATATAACTATTTTACTATTAATATATTAAATTCAACTATTGCTAAAATTTTTAAACTTAATAAATGTTCAAACAAACTTGAGAAAATCTTTAAAACAATCTGTTATATAAAGAATTTATTTTTTATACAGATGGATTAGTGACTGATATTGAAACTAAACAAAGCTCAATAGGCATTAGATAGGTTCAAGTTAATAGTAACAAACAAATTCTTTACAAATTCTTAGCTAAAATTTACTTTTGGCTATTAGCCTATAAGGCAGAGCTCTTCTCTATTTTATTAGCAATTTCAACTGTACTTTATAATGCAACACTTCAAATTTATACTAACTCACAATCTGTTATATCTAAATTTTACAAACTTTCTACTCAACTTAATAATTCTAACAAATTCTTTAAATTCAATGCATGGCTTTTATAGCATATACTTCCCAATATTATTAAATTCTTTAATTTAAATATTAACTTTTACAAAGTTCAAGCTTATACAGATAATACCTTTAATAATATAGCTAATTCTTTAGCAAAACAACACATCATTTCTTTATCTTTAAACTTTCAATATACAAATATTTACAATCCTTTTTATATTTTACAGTGAGAACAAAATCTTGTTAAACTTTCTACCAGACATTTTGTTAAAAATATCTGTAAAGTATACATACCGGCAATGTAGTTTTTATAAAAAAGAACCAATGAATAGGCTTATATTAACCACTATATAGACTGAAAATCTATATGACTATATCTTAATTATAATCAAAAATCTACATCTAACTTTACTAGCTTTAAACTTAACCAATCTAAAACCTTCAAAATTAAAGTTCTTTTAAATCAACTACCAACATACTTTTCTTATTACAATACCTATTAAATGATCTTTCTAAATATTAATTGCTTTTAATGCAATCTTCCTGACTTCTATTCAAACTAGTTAACTTGCTCTAATTTATCTCTTATTATAAACGTTATTAATTTATCAATTTAGCATATTTTATCTAAAGCAGACCTCAACTTATCTACTAGTCAACTACATAAACTTACTTACAAAATTTAAAACTATTCTTCATTTGACCAAAGACTATTTTAAACAAATTCTTTTTATCTTAACCTTATTCTTAAAGGCCTTATATCTAAAGTTCTAATTGAAATAATCCATAACTACAACATACTTATCAAAATAGTCTCACAAACTATTATTTAAATACTTCTTAATATTAATAACCAAACCTATAATTAAATATGAAAACCTTACTGTTGTTATAAAATAAATTTTTATTATTTTATTATTTATTATTATTAGTTATTATTATTTTATTTTTTTTTTATTTTTTTATTTTTTAACCTTAAGCAGTTATGCTAGTACTTTATTAAGATTCTTGAAACTATATACTTATACAATTATATAGAATT